>JAAIIK010000136.1:1124192-1135848 GCA_014706435.1 Silurus glanis
CACACACACACACACACACACACACACACACACACACACACACACACCAGCATGTCACTCATCAGTTTAGCTCCTCATGTAGTAGTTTTCTGCAGCTTTACAGAGCAGCAGCTAGAGATTCTCAATTGTACAAAAGGAGATGATTGCCATGGAAACTGGAAACGGCATTAGCTCTTGCTCATCTTTTAGCCTGTGCAGTCACATTCAGGGAGCCCAGTGTGATTATAACTGTTATGCAACCAAGGCTTTATGGCTTGGTGCTATCTGCCTCACATTAAACTAATAATTGGTGACAGTTATACATTTTTAGTAAAGCTGTTTGTAAATGTTTGCAGTAATCAAACTGAATTAAAATTTGTATCCGATGAGAGCTCCTGAGATTACATGCAAGGAGCTTTCATCAGATACAAATGTTATGTTTTCCAAAATAACAGGATTTTCCTGAACACCAAATAAAAATGATCATCCCAGTTAAAATAAAATGTCTTAATAATGGTATATTTGGAACTGCATCTTTACTACTGTAAAGATCTTAATGCAGATTAAACAAGTGGCTTTTCTAACATTCTCAGAGCAAATATTTAAAAAAAGAATTTGCACTAAGAGCAACTGCAGTGAATATCATAGAAAATCTAGCTAGAAAAAGCTCTGACTTGTAAGAAAAGTAATATTTCATTATTAGAGAATTTTAAATAAATGTTTTTTAAAATATATATTTCATCAGCATTTTATATAACTCAAGGTTTACAGGTTTTATATAATGTTTTAAAAAGTTACTAGACAGAAGAATGGGTGCATCCATCAAACAATTAGGAGGGATATGTGGTTTTTTTTCTATTGCCATTTTTACTATGGCTTCATCTGAGCTCATCTTGGGAATAAATAGACATTTATTTAAATGTTTTAACACTCAAGCGAATCTGAATATTTTCAGAATGCATATTTTCTGCATTTTGTCTTATATTACAATTTAAAACTAATGGCTGTAAAATAAAATAATTAAATGACTTAATTGAGATAAACAAATCAATAAATTTTTTGTATTAAATCATAATTTAAAATCATGTAGGTGAAACATGGAAAATGTTTATTTACTAAGAGTTTTAATTTACATTAGGGCTGTAACGATTCCTCGGGTACCTCGACTAATTTGGTTACGAAGATTTTTAGAGCCGAATTAATTTTTATAATAGTTTAGTCCATTTAACTAAACACGGAGCACTGTGTTTCCCACGGGCCATTATTACTGACGTACCACCTGGTTAACTCTGGAGCCCTCTGGAAACGTAAATACAGAAGCCACTGCAGAATGAAAAATTGAGAAATGGAGAAAAAAAAGAGGAGTGAGGAGAAGATTCAGGCCAAAGAAAAGGCCAGAAAGTTTCTAAATTGTGGGATCATTTTAAACTAAAGCATAACGAAAACACCGTGCAGTGCGGTTACTGTTTTTAAAGTTATATTTTTATATATTTATACAGTACATTCAGAAAGTCCCTCCGCAGTGGCCGTGTAGAGAAGAGAGTGGAGCATGTTTTTAAAGCTGGCGATAAAAACATGGATTTAGTTCATGGAAAATTTTAAGCAGCTTTTCCGGAGACAAGAAAACCACATCGCGATACTGTGAGATTTAATACATAAATGAGTGAGAATAATTATGAGTTTCATTAAATGAATAGTTTCCCATAACGTACTGCACTGTGGAGGGACTTTTTGAACACACTGTATTTGTATTTTGATGTAATATGGCTATTCATTCTAAACAGGTTTAGTTTTCACCAATATTCTTGTGTGCAATTTAAGCAATAAAAATGTACATTTTTCTAAAAAGAAAAACAAATTACTTTTTAATTTACATTTTAAGAGACCAGTTTTATTTTCTCCCTCATTTAGTATTGCTCTTTAATAACGAAAAAGTACATCTTATCCGATTAATCGATAGAAACATCGTTAGAATACTTGATTACGGATTGTTTGAGGGGGTATGAGACACCGTCATAGCCCCCAATGACCAAACAAAGTGGAGGTGGGCAGACAGTTTAATCGCTTTGGTTTGATAAGTGACTGTTCTGAAATGCAGAATTGGTTGGATGTATATCCATGCTTTTAGATCCAAGCATATTTAATTCCCATATTCCCATTCCCATGCTGCTGGTCTTTACCAACATGATGAATGAATACCAGGTAATAGTGATAGGCTAAAAATCTAAATATAATTAAAAAGCAATTGATGTATTTGGCTTAATGCAGAATTTTCTGCAAAATGTTTTAAATCATTTTTTTTTTTTATTCTCATAATTTTTTATGAACCTGAAGCTAATATGCTCAAGTAAAATATGTTCTGCTGTATATTAACCAACATCCGAATGATGAATTCAGGTTCATAATGAATCTTATTTGTGCAGGTTATGCTTTATAAATTCACATATTCTCAATTCTCTGTGGTGCTGAGACAAGCTCCAGATTTCCTGCACCCCTGCCCAGGATAGCATGGTTATACAAGATAACTTTGCTGAGTGAAATTATCTTAATGTTTGCAAAGCTGTGTTTCTTATACTGACTGGAAAGTTTATTAATGTGCCCCTGTATTAGCATTTCCCTGATTATTTCATTCAAACCTGGCATTTTCTTGTTGTGTTGTAGGTAACAGAGCTCAACGAGGCTTTGTCTAATGAGGAGCGAAACCTCCTTTCAGTGGCGTATAAGAATGTGGTTGGTGCCCGCCGCTCCTCCTGGAGAGTGATCTCTAGCATTGAGCAGAAGACCTCGGCTGATGGCAATGAAAAGAAGATTGAGATGGTGCGAGCTTATCGTGAGAAGATTGAGAAGGAGCTCGAGGCCGTGTGCCAAGATGTGCTCGGCTTGCTTGATAACTATCTGATTAAGAACTGCAGCGAGGCACAGCATGAAAGCAAGGTGTTCTACCTAAAGATGAAGGGTGACTACTACCGCTACCTGGCAGAGGTGGCTACAGGCGAAAAGCGATCCACAGTGGTCGAGTCTTCCGAAAAGGCATACAATGAGGCGCACGAGATCAGCAAGGAACACATGCAGCCTACACACCCCATCCGCTTAGGCCTGGCACTCAACTACTCTGTTTTCTACTATGAGATCCAGAATGCACCGGAGCAGGCATGTCACCTGGCCAAGACAGCATTTGATGATGCCATAGCTGAGCTCGACACCCTCAACGAGGACTCCTACAAAGACTCCACGCTCATCATGCAGCTGCTGCGAGACAACTTGACACTGTGGACGAGCGATCAGCAGGATGACGAGGGCGGCGAGGGCAACAACTAAGTGGTAGATCTTTCTCAGTGCAGAAAAATGATTTAAGAAATACGGCTGGTGGACTTTGGCAAGCAGCTTTCGCCATGGTTTCCTCTGCAGTGGCAGTTCTTTATTTTTCCATGAATTCAAAAAGAAAAAAAAATATTGAGGGCAGTTAAAAAGGGGTGGGGGCTGAGGTCTTAGTTTGAGGATAAACAGTAATCTATAATAGCTGAATGAGCCTCCTTTGTCTCGGTTCTCTATGACGTATGCCAAACCACTGAAAATGTCAGTCAATCAGTCAGGAAAGGGCCGTCGTTGGATTGGAATTGCAGCCACGCACTGGCATATGGACTGATGTAGTTCTAAAGAGATAAAGAGATGCTGCACATTTATGTTTCTGGGTAGTAGAAAAGCATTTGAAAAAAGAGGGTGAGCTTAAAAACTAACAAAACAAAAAAAAAACCCATACAAAAACCCTGAATTTAATGTCTGCAAAGTATCCTTAAAGTGGTTCCAGTATTAGTCGCAAAAAAGATTAACATAAAAGGCAAATTTGTGTTTAGCAGCTGCAGTAATATAGACATGGCATTTTATATTTATTACTCTAATGTTTTGACTTACAAAATAATCTAATATACAGCACCAGAACTAAATATTATGGGCATCATATTCTGACATTACTGGAACCATAGGCTATTTTGGAAAGGTCACACGTAAATAGAGGCAGAAACTTAAAAAAAAAAAAAAAAAAAAGAGGAAAATAAGAAAAATATTGCAGCTTCAAAGTTTGTGGTTTACTTCTGTGTTAATTTATTTTTTGCACTATACTGTTTTGTCAGTGTAAGATAATGATGATATCAATAATTCAATATTGTGCATGCTGGTGATGTATTTATAAAATAGCTTGACTTTATTAACTTATATCTTGGATGTTATGTATTCCTATGATTGAGAAGTAAAACATGCTTCATATTGATTACTTCTTATTTATCTTTTTTTGATTTGCTAATTTAAAAATTGTGATTGTTATGAATAAATTGATCTGTTATGGGCGTTGCTGTTGTGACATGAACTACATTTTATTTCTTTAGCTAGAATGAAATTCGAAAAACACTACTGATCACTTAACTGTGCACGTGTTTTTCCTCCGGAAACTATATCATGCCATTGTTTAACAAAGTTTCCTCTCTCAGCGATATATGAGTGCTTTTTGTCATGTTATGCACAATGCAACATGTATGGTTTGAG
This sequence comes from Silurus glanis, assembly GCA_014706435.1. Lineage (NCBI taxonomy): Eukaryota > Metazoa > Chordata > Actinopteri > Siluriformes > Siluridae > Silurus > Silurus glanis. The sequence goes on from JAAIIK010000136.1 coordinate 1,128,711, forward strand.
CTACAGTGGAGTATCAGAATCAATGTTTCTGTGACACAATCAGAACATGGACCATAAATTGTATTTGGCAGTATTCATTTTATTTTTTTCATTCATATATTTATTTTTCTTTTCTTTTTTAACTTTTAGCTGTCTCCTGGGTGACACTTATCTTGAATGTGAATAATTATGTAGCAGTTGCACAAGAGCCAAAATTATGAGACATGAAAAAACATAAATAAATAAAGTGGTCATTAGATGCATTGCCTCTATGTTGGTCATGTGAAGTGAGGGACTTTTCTCTGAATAAAAGCTATCAGTGTCATTTTTGTGTTAAAAAAATAGATGCTGGAAACCTTATTTAAGGAGAATGGATCCTACTTAAAAAAAAAACAAAAAACAAAAACAGAATGACAAAACTGCATATAGACAATCACAATTAACAGTAAGTAAATGTAGCACCTATTTTCATTTAAAATTAGATATTTAAACCTGTAAAGCAAGGGTACTAGAAATTAATAATGAGAGAGTGATCATCTAGCTTTATCAATATCAATGCCTGTGCCTTTTTTGTACCCCATTAACACTGGTTTTCCACTGGAACCAAGAAATAATACCCTCAATCTTAGCTGGTTTATCACTGATCATTTATTAGACTCTGACAGTGCTGCAGACTAAACAGTCAGACAATATAGGATTTTCATTTTATATGTAAGACTCAACAGATACAATCACCTAGTTAGCATAGGTGATACACATTAGCAGATGAAGTGCAATACATAATATGTATATGTGCTGATTACTGCCTCCATTTGCACTAATCAATGTGCTTGTCATTAATATAACGATTCACAACACAACATTATTCACTGTAGCCAGAAAATTAAATTATTTTGCACAACTCAACACAAGCTATTCATTATCTCAAATCAAAGGAAGAAGAAGAATAAAGTGTAGAGTACTGAGTTGCAGCCTCCTGCAGGAACACAACCAGCTGTGCAGGAAAGAATCTCTCTCTTTAAATTAGCCTGTACTGCCAGCCAATAGCCGACCATCTGAGCTTTCAGGTCAGCCAATGGATAGCCTGTTGCCAGAGCTGGAGAAGCATTCCCCATTGACACATAGATAGATAGATAGATACAACTTTATTGTCATTGCATAGTACAGGTACACAGCAACGAAATGCAGTTTGGCAGTTTGCAGTTTGACATGTAGAAACCCAGAACAACCTGCTGGCTAATAAAACAAGTTTTTTAAAACAAGAACATTAAAATCCAGGGCCACTCTTCTCTTCGCCTCATTATCATAGTATTTATAAATATAATCAAGAAATACAAGGCACAGAGTCAGTATGTCACTTACTGTATTTAAACAGATTTTATAAAATGTAGTGTAATGCAAGTAAATCGATGAAAAAGTTGAAGCTGGCTATGATAGAAATGGGGTTTTGTAGTTTGCTTCATATGGGGCGTCACTGCAGATCAGTCAGTGTACCATGCTGAGGCCTGTCCATCGCTGAAAAAACAGATTCAGACCTAAATCCTGGAGCAATGGAAGACAAATCATATTTTCTGACATCATTTGGATGATTAGGTGCATTTGCATTACTTACCTCAGAAAAAGATGAACCCAGGAGGTTCCATGGGAAGAAGGGAAGCTGGGATTCTCTGGGAATGTTTTGCTTTGAAACCTTAAGTCCTGGTATTAATGTGGATCTTCATTTGACATAACATACCTAAATAAACCATGTACACCCCATGGCAAACCAAGTACGCCCCTTCATAGCGTCGGTATTTCCTAATAGCTGTGGCCTCTTTCAGAAGGATAGTTTTCATTCCACAGATCTTAGTCAGATCTAGATTTTATTGGATGTAATGGACGAACAAGTCAGATCCAGGGAGACTACATTTTGCACTTTAAACACTAATATCTTGGGGCATACCTTGTGGAGGTTTTGTGGAGTCCAGGATTTGACAAGATCGGAGCTGTTTTGGTGGCACAAGAGGGACCTACAAAAAATGCAGGCATAGTGGTACACTGGTTAGGCCAATCTGGGCCTCACACTTCACTTGGCTTGTGTAGAGTTGTCTCATTGGTCATCACGGTCAGGGGGTCAGCCAAGCTGCCACTTAAACAAAGCTTCTAACCCTCTTGCTCCTGGGGTGTATCACCCCATGACTGACCCTGTTCTCTGACCCCAGATTCCTAACGAGCTGGGACATGTGAAGAAAAAACGATTTTCACTGTTCTGCAATGTGACAATTCAAGCCTTTCTTTTTTCTTTCTTTGTGTGTGTGTGTGTGTGTGTGTGTGTGTGTGGGTGTGTTTATGACTAGGCCTGGGTTTTTCCTCATTCATTCAGAAAGCAGGAGGCTGCACGTTCTTTTTAATGTGGAGTCTTTCTGAAATGAAGAAAACGATCGATATGTACTATAGATATGTGCTGCCTTATTTAATTGAACAGGCTCAAAAAGATTCCACTTTAATAGCATTTTTTTTATTAAAAATTATTGAATTATTGGAATATTGTTGCTTTAGTTGAACTGTAATTCCACATTTGCTTGCAGGGTATAGAACAAGTCTTCGCGTGTGATCAGTCTGTGACAAAATACACGCTGCAGCACCCTCTAGTGGCTCGGTCTTTCTTCTGTGTTGAGTAGACTATGAACACTTGTGTATAACTGTCCGTTTATTCTGTGAATTTAGTACAACTTTAGTACATCATTAATAGTGCACTGCAGTCTATCTCAGTGATTTTCCAAGTGTGAACGAGCATGCATTGAATTTGCACATTTTATTGACTCTTTTTCGTTAACATATTTGACAGGTTTTATTGTAGGCCATTTCTGTCCTGCAGATAGCCTACATTTTTAAATTAAGATGGTTACAATTAAAATATGTTCTCTAAGGTTCAATATTTGGGATTTTAAACTTTTTTTTTCTTTTATACTTAAAGAGTAAAATTGAATTATTAATGTGAAACAAAATTTCCCATGGTAATACAACATATACCAGTTACAACCACTAGGCGGCGTTCTGATATAAATATTAGTGCGCATGCGCATACAAAAATAAATAAATAAATAAATAAATAAATAAAAATAAATAAATAAATAAAAAAACGTGGCTAGAATACGCAAATCCATGTACTAATACTTACCGTGTAGTAAGTATGGCCATATTTATAATAAATATTTCGCAAAGCCAATTTTTAATAATAATAATGAAGACTGAACTCTGTATTATATTGAACATGTGTTAAAATAATTTCTCATGTAGAAATACTGTATATAAACCAGATGTCCTCTTAACAATGTGAACATATTCTTTAACCCTTTCCGATATTACACCAGTGTTCTGTTCAAATTAAAATAACTTAAATTAAAATGAATATATTATTTGTCACAATACTCGCACCGCAGTTTGGTGCTTTACTAAATCTTAGTTGGTCCAGGGTTAAGCTGAGCAGCCACAAACATACTGCAGTAATAATGATCATATCTGGATACTCTACTGTATTTGCAGATCAGGCCGTGTCTGGAAACCTGGGAGGTTAGGGTCTAAGTGGTGCATTTAATGACAACTGATACTTTTTAGTTCTAGATACATACCTTACTGTAAGACATTGATTAATCAGGATATGCTCTTAACAGGGAATTTTGGGTAATAGGGCAAGCAATGTCAGAAGAGACATTCTCAACTCTAAAGGCCTAGTACTAATAGCTGGCTTATATTCTTTACACTGCAGGCTGATTTAGACACATCTGTAGCTAAACTACATCTCCTTCAAAAAGGTTGTTAGATGTACCTATCTGGGACACTGGTATTGGGAACATCAGAACATTGGTGGAGTATAATCCTAACCTAAGATCATAGAACAAACTAGTGTGAAGTTTAATACTGTTTGCAAGATTTTAACCACCTGAGCCTCATAATTCACATCATTTTAACAATGGTAGTAATTGCTTTTTCCAAGGGGCTATTTTGAAACTTTGCCTCTGCCATTTAGTGGATTTTAAAGGGATCCAGCAGGTAATGACGAGCAGATGTGAGCAGAGGCAATGTGAACTATGTATCAGGCTTAAACGACCAAAAAAAGTTAAATCCACACAATTCTAGTTGAGGTGATATGAGCTCACTACATGGTGTCCATATTTAGATTTTTTTAAAGGAAGAAAGAAAGTTTGTGGACTAGAGTTCAGCGTTCAACACCATAATTCCTTTCATGCTTACATCTAAGTTGGAGGTCCTGGGACTGTCGCTGTGTCAATGGATCTCCAACTTTCTGACAAGCAGACCACAAGCCAACTGGGTGGGCAAACACACCTCATCCGCCCTCACCCTCAGCACTGGAGCTCCTCAGGGTTGTGTTTTGAACCCCCTGCTGTTCTCACTGTACACACATGACTGTGTGGCCAATTCCAACTCCACCACCATCATCAGGTTTGCTGACGACACTGTTGTGGTGGGCCTGATCTCCAACGACTGACGAGACGGCCTACCTACAGGAGAAAAAAAACCTGGAGAGATGGTGCCAGGAGAACAATCTTCTCCTGAACTTCAACAAGACTAAGGAGTTGATAGTGGACTTCAGCATTAAGCAGGAGCGGTCATACCAACCGCTAAACATCACCGGGACCCCAGTGGTGAGATTGGACAATTTCTGGTACCTAGGTGTTCACATTACACAGGACCTGTCTTGGTCCTGTCACATCAACACCCTGGTGAAGAAGGCCCTGTGAAGAAGGCCCTGGAAGAACACCTGGTGAAGAAGGCCCTGTCCCATCTAAGATGCTTAAGGGACTTTAAACTACACTCTCAGGGGCTAAGGACCTTTTACACTTGCACCGTTGCACTGAGAGCGTTCCTACGGGTGGCATCACTTCCTGGTTCAGGAACAGCACCATGCAGGACGGGTGAGCCCTCCAGAGGGTGGTGCAGTCAGCTGAACGTGCCATCCGCACCAAGCTCCCTGACCTGCAGGACATTTACAGCACATGGTGTTACGTTCAGGGAAGCGCTTCTGCTCCTTGAAACCAAACACAGAGAGTAATTTAATTTGTACTCTATCAATATCTGCAATACTCATTTATCCATTTCTAGTATTCATGTATATACATATATTTGTCTATACTGTTACTTTTTTATTTATTTACTTTATTTTGTATTTCTTTTTTCATGTTTAAATGTTGGACAGTTGTATAAAGCATTTCACTGCATGTCGTACTCTATGTATGTGTATGTGACAAATAAAATTTGAACTTGAACTTAATTCAATTTGTCAAAATATGGTTGTTTCTACACTTTGATTGGAGTCCACCTGAGGCACATTAACTTGATTATACATGATTTGGAAAGGAAGACATCAGTCTATATACACCCTAACAACTGAAAATGCAGTGAAAAAGAACGAAGAGAATTGCGGATCTTAGCGACTGGATAGTGTCAGTGCACAGATCTGGGGAAGGCGACAAAAATTCTTTTGCATTGAAAGTTCCCAAGGGAACAAAAGAAGAAGTTTTTAAAACAACCATAATTCTTTGAGGAACTTGCTGCCTGGCCAAAACGAGCAATCAGCGAGAAGGTAAAAAACATACAAACAAACAAATAAAAAAAAAATGTAAACAAGAGCACAGGGGTCTCTCTGGATAAGCTCCATAGATCATGTGTGGAGATGCGAGAAACTTGCACAAGGTCAACCATCACTGCAACATTCCACTGATGTGGGCTTTATAGCCATGAAATGGAATTTTAGTCATTTCTAAAATTCCAAAACTGTGAAGTTGGGGCATGCATGATCTTTATTTAGAAATGTGCCATTTTCTAATGTCAGAAAAGTATTGCCCATTGAAATCATTTTCTAAAATATCAATTAAATGTAATAAAAACAATAAAAAATACTTACTGTGGAATTGGGTGCAAACCACAACTGCCATTAAATAAGCACACAGGACACACAGGACATTAAATAACAGAGAATAAAAGAATGTAAACCATAATGAATGTGTATCAGCTGAAAGGAATTGCACTAGATACTAGGCAACAGTGCGATCACCTTGTTGCATGGCAACTGTTGCTACAGTAACCTCTGCTGTGAACATGCACATCCTACACTGTAAGATGACAAAACACAAATACAACCCTTAAAAAATGTACACTATAGAAATTTGTATGCCACTGACTATTTAACCTTTCTTATCTTTATAAAACCATGATTCTAATAATGATCTATTAGTAATTAGTGTGAATTGCTTTATTTTGTAGAAAGAATAAGAGGATGTGTTTAGGGTTGATGGCATTGGGCATATACATTAAAATACTGCATAGTGTGCATAGAGGAAAATTAAGTATAATAGTGACAACAAAAAGGATGTGTGAAGTACAATCTTATATATAATATCTAATAATAAATAAAAAAATTTAATATATTTTTTATTTATAAATAATAACCAATTGGTCATTTCTGATTTGCAATAACAAAGAGAGGTGTTTAGAATTTGTAGCTGACAAATTGGCAGCAATTAACCCAGCAATTAAATAATCATTGTCAACATGATTTCCTCTTTCTCAAGTCACAAGAACTGAGGGCAAAAAGCCAGTATTAATATGGTGTTAATATAGTGAGTGTTGTAAGTCTGCTGAAAAACACATTTGGCTGACTGAAGATAATAAAAAATAGATTTTTAAAAACACAAGATCCCACTAAAAGCTAATCACGCTCATTTCCCTGCAATTTCTCCTTTATTATCGAAGCAACAGTATTGCGCCTTTAAAATGGAAAATGAATGACAGGTAAACGTGGTTGCTTCTCTGTGTGGAAACCCAAAACCATAGCAGGGTTGAAACTCTGGCAGACAACAAGCATGTTAATGTGCAACCCTAACACAATTGCAAGGTGAGCTTCAGAAAGCTTGCATCCTCCTAGTGTGTAACAGCATATTCACTTTTTTGTATTAGGATACAAATGCATCGCATGTAGATGGACCACAAAAATCATACAGAGTGCCTCAAATATTTAAAAAACAAGCAGCTCTGGGATCTGTTGGGAGATGATGAGACTCTGCAACACACTGCCAGGAATAACCCAAAGGTAGGCTTTAAATGTTTAAGGCTTAAAGAATGTTCACCGGAATGTACTGCAATTCACCAGGTTGAGATT
>JAAIIK010000136.1:1136248-1150662 GCA_014706435.1 Silurus glanis
ATATATATATAATCTCAACCTGGTGAATGTATTTCATTTGAAATTTAATTTGTATCTCCTACACTTAATCTGCAGACAAAAACCTGCCAGTCATGTTATATGCCTTTATTCTGCATTTTTGCATTCAGTTTCAAGAGCTTCAGCGGCAGAAAGAGGTTTTGTGTGCCTCAAACCACAAGCTTGCAGAGGAAAATTTATCTTTTCAGCCATATCTGAAATACAACAAAGTGCTATTAGCAGAAAGGTATCAGCATCTACGCCAACTTAGTACCTCAATAAGACACAAACGGAAGAAGTTGGGTAAGTGATCATTTTTCCAAGATATTAAATATTTAATGAGCACACTTCCAGAATTGCTTACAGTCATTCTTATAATAATGTTTCTAAATGTAAATCATACAGACAGATTAAATGGGCAGCTGAACCTAAAGGCAGCTTGTCGGCTTTTAAAAAAAAAGCTTGCTCATCTTAAGGAAGAATCAGAGGTACTTGTTTCATATTTTACATATAATTAAATATTTATCATTAAAAAATACCTAAACGTATGTTTCTACCATTTTAGATTCTTGGGGAGAAGTTTATGGCGGGTCAAATCTTGCTGGTAGATTTTGTGGAATCTTTACAAAGCATTCAGAAGCACTACCATGCTCACCTCGTCCAGATGGAGAAAGTGCAAGACCTTCAAATGCAAACAAACAGAAACTGGAGAAAGGAAGATGTTTTTCCAAGTGACCAGATGTCATCCGGTGTGAGGAATATGCTCTATAGCGCATCTCCATCTATCATACTACCTAGTTCCATGATTCCATTAATGGGCTATTCTATTAAACCACCATATCTGCTTCGTCTTAACCACTATGCAGGTGCTGATCTGTTGATGACTTTAATGCACAAAAATAATAGAAAGCATTCACGAAAATGTAAGAAAATATGGCCACAAACTGAATCCCAATTTCAAGAAAAAGATTACAATGGAGATTAAACTACAGACCATGACCCATATATTTCTTGTGGGGGTTGTATTATATATTAAGATGACTTCCCTTTTGTTTCTGCTTATTTCCTTTCCACTGTTGTCTTTGTTGTCTAAAAAAGCAGTAAACAAAAACTGATGAGTTTTAACATTAAGTGTATACAATACAGAATCAAATTAAATACATTTTAGCAATTTACATATCTTCAAAATGCTCAATTCTTTGTCAGATTCATTAATGGTTCAGAAGATGACAAACAAGGTCCTTTGAAAAGGATGTGATCATGAGGATCACATTCTCCAAATGTAGTTGTATATCCCACTGGTCAGTCACATATTTGGTAGCCCCAGAAGAAGCCTGATCTCGCTCTTTTTCGCTGATCAGAATCCCATAATGATACTGACATACACTGGTCTCACCCCATGAGGGTGAAGTTCACCCAGGGGTTCAGGTCCTTGATCAAACTACAATTAGAGCAGCTATAAAGACACAGAAAGGAGGAGAGTGGAGATATTGTTCGCTGGTTTGCCCTTGGATAAGACTTCAGTTACATGCCTGTCAGTGACAGTCATTGTTCCCTGCAACTCAAATTAGGCAATTTTCCCATCTGTCAGCCAAAAGCTAAATGCCTTTCAGCTCTCTGCTACACTACAGCCTGCTGCAGACTGCCATAGTGGAAACAGAACTAAATCGCATGCAAGCATTTACCATTTATTCACCTGGAATATGACTAATAATATTTCAACTAATTACATGTACCTAAATAAATAAACACACTTAGAAAAAGCTTGCTTTGAGGATGGATTGGACTGTAGTTAATGTCAACAGTCTCCTACACTGACTCAGGACTACTTTTCGCTTCTGATCATCATCACTGCACCCCGCAACATCGTATATCTGCTACAAATGGACATTCGGTGCAACCCAGATGAGGATGGGTTCCCTCTTGAGTCTGGTTCCTCTCAAGGTTTCTTCCTTATGCCATCTCGGGGAGATTTTCCTTGCCACAGTCGCCACCGGCTTGCTCATCAGGGACAAACTTACTCATAAAGAACATATTCACTTTTAATCACCACATTATCTGTGTAAAGCTGCTTTGAGACAATGTTCATTGTTAAAAGTGCTATACAAATAAAAATGAATTTAATTGAATTGAAAAAGAACTGTCTTTATTTAGATACAAATAAATACTATTACAAGCAAAATATATCTTTGTTCCCCACATTATTCAATATCTCATTTACATAATTAAGATCATTTAAATAATCCAGATATTATACAAATGCCTGAAGTAATAAATCAACGAAACCTAAAAAACTGTTCATTTCACTGTGTAAAATGTGAAGCAAAGATTTTCGCAATTCGTTTTGTTTCTTCTCTCTTTGCTGATGGTGGAGGAACACTGGGCTTGGGCCGAGTCGATCTGTTATATGTAGACTCAGATTTTCCAGAACCCTAAAAAAAAAACGATTATTTTAAAAACACCACATGCATGCAGCTTACAATTCCAACATGTCCAATGTAAAATCTTTTTTAAAGGCATGCATCAGCTTGGCCAAAGTGTTTAATAGAGAAGAAACACAGCAGCACTTACAGCATCAGTGGAAGTCGAGGGGAAAACAGGAGCTAAGCGCAGTACTCTCATGGATGCCTCCAAGTGATGCGATGGGAGAAAGAAGTTTGGAATCTCTACAGCATCACCGCTAGATGAATGTGGGTTAAGGTGTAAGCAGAAGGCAAATTATAGCACTTATTTGTTCTGGGGATCGACTTTAGGAATCAGAAAACAGACAGCAATAATATTAAGTTTATGCTCTAAAACAGAGATCCCAGAGGTCCAGATTTTTTTTTACATAGCATTTATATTTGCCATTAAGGTCCTAATATTAAGGATGTGACCTATAACAAATACACATAGTGTATTTACCCTGGTGGTTTCATCCTGCAGCCTATATCCAGCCTTCAGTGTATTCTGAACCTTCTCAATAGTAAGGTTAGTTTAGCAAGTTCCAAATCACCACCATGATTCAGACATATACAAAGATAAACACATTCACTTGATGCACATCTTCATGACTATAAAACATGTAGTCCCAGGGGAAAGATTTCAGTCAGTATTACAAGCAAAAAGGATACAGTTTCGCTTTACTTTCATTCTCTTCATTTCCGCTGTTTGCATTTGTTCTAGAGCCAGAGCTAGAGGAAATCGGTGAGTAATCGTCTGTATCTGACGTGGTGTCATGCTGATCTTGATAAGTCTTCTGCCTGGTGTCTTTTGTGGAAATCTCATTTAAAAAATCCTCTTCATCCTCACACTCCACACAAATATTATGCACAGCTACTGTATCTTCTTCTGCATCTCCTTCTGCATTCTCAGATGATTCAGACCCAGAATCCAAATCAAAATCATCTACAGTTCTCTGTGGTTTATGGATAGTACCCGGTGGAGATACTGAAGGGTCTCTATTTTTTTGGTGTATGCCATCTTCAGGCTGATCCCTTGCCTCAAAACTCTCTGAAGAGCCAAGATCAGTTTCAGACAGCACGGTAGTCCAGGGGCTCGTCCTGTCCGTGGCTGAAGTGATGTCATTGAGCGGCCGAGGCTCTATCAGTGTCTCCTCAAACTCGTCGTTATCTTCTTCATCCACATCTTCTTCTCCTTTCTCCTCAGCCTCACTCAAGAGACAGTCCTGGTGAAGTTTTTCATTCGTATGATTAGGTTCGTCAAGAGAACTGAGGGGTGAGATGTCCTCTAGCTTTGCTTCTGAGGCTTTTTTATTGAAGTTCTCTGCCTCACAGTTCTCTGACCCTGTTAGTGTTGAACCTTCCACATTTGAAAAACCACACACTTCAGACTCAGCTGATGTGGAAGGATTCCTTTGTGTGTTTATGGAGGATTCTTTGGTTTCGTGTTCATTTAGATCTGTAAAAAAGCATGAATAAATATTTTTATAATGTACAGTTTTAGAAAAAAGTTGTATTTGGAATAACAGCATCTTTGATAAAAGGCTTACTTTTAATGATGTTGTTGACATCCCCGACAAGTTGGTTGGATTTGAGCAGCAGCTGTTGTGTGTCTATTTCTGTATCCCTGTGCACTTCCCTGTTCACAGCTTTTTGACTCTGCTCTCCCAGTACAGAGAACACAGGCGTGGACAACTTGCAGCTGAAGTACATTCGGATATCGTCCAGCTCACTGAGATTTTTCCTGAAAGACCATATAACCAGATTAACAAAATCGTCATAAATAATTTATAACCAGAACAGAAAGATAGCAGATACCTGAGGGCTGAAAAGAGTGCAGAGCTGGAGGGATGCATGTCTGCAGCACAGTTATTCAGCATGGAGCTTTCCTTCTCCTGCAGCGTCGTATGGAAATGGCGAACATTGTTCATGTGCTCATCATGATGATCAACCAGGCTAGACCTGAAAATAACAAAGTTAATAAATCAATGTAACAGTGCTAATACCTCATCTTTGTGCAAATAAGCTTCTCAAATTATCTTCAGGCTATTTATATTAGAGAAGTCAAAATATCTCTTTAAAAGAGGACATGCTTAAGGTAAAAAATAAAATAAAAATGGCTAAAACACAGAAGCCTCCAGAAGCCCTTTAAAAATAAAATAATTAAAATAAATTGCATTCTTTAAGCTAGAAGCACCTTAAAAATCAAATGCAAAAATTACATACAATAATTCAAATATTTAATATTATCAATATCCACATCACTCATTATCAATATCAATATCCACTCCATGGTCACATCTTAAAATGTATTCATATATTATATTCATTACTATATTATAATACATTATATTGTTATTATGAATATTTTATGTTACTGTTTACAGAATTACAAAATGCACCTCTAAAACAGAAACATGACAGTATGACATACATAACACGTTTACTACGACTAAAACTACTACTATTGCTACTGCTACAAGTAACAATATAAAATATCATGGTTTTATTAATGACTCGTATCAACTTTCATTTTATTCATGTCACTCACTAATCTTATATAAGTCATCTTAGAAAATAACCAATTTCTTTTTTTTTTTTTTAGATTCGTGCCTTGTACAAAGCATTCGTTCCTCCTGTTCAGGAGTGCTGATCCTCTGCTCAGGGAAACGGCTGATGTGACTGGGAAAACTGTTGTACACAGCTCTGGTTTGATAGCATAGTGGCATGGCCCTAAAGAGATGCTGAAACAGAGACAGGAATATGTCTTTATAGTTACCAATAACATCACATTTCCTTATTAACAAAGTACCTCTTAGTTATTTCGATTGTGTGTGAAAGATGAGTGAGCGAGTGGAAGGTGGAGCCGGACGGAACGAGCAGTAAGAAACACCTGCAGCTGATGAGACTAATCAGTGCGCTCTGTTTCTTACTGCTCATTCAGCCCTCCACTCGTCACCTTTAATTATAAAGCATACCTTTAATTTTAAAGCATTCTTACCCAAAAATTATTTCAGTTTGCAAGGTACATTAAAAATATTTTAAGTAACATACATACACTGGATTCTGCAACAGTGTTCTCACAGACAGCTTGTCTCTGGGCCCGGAGCTCCTGAACACTCTTTAGAGGAGATACAGACACTTTGATCTGGCCCTGACACTGTCCATTTAGGTCTGTAATGTTGTACCAGCCACACACAGACTGAAACCCAGACAGAAGAGGGGACAGGTCCACTGAGGCAAAGCCTATCACACGCTCTATTTCTGTTGAATGGGATACAGAGAAAAAGGAACCATAACTGTAAATATTGAAATTCTAATTTAAGTGAACTTGTTTCTTTGAAAACACAGAAAAAGTAAATAAGTTCAGAATTTCTGAGCACAGGTTATACCTCCTTTGTTCCAGACTTTGAACACCAGACACTGCTGTGGATCTAGAAGCAACTCCTTTGACAGCCTGAGAAAAATGTAAGTTGATTAGCCATGCATGATACAGTTAGTTGATTCAGTTGATGTCCGTGTCTGCATGTGTACTGTGATAGTTTACCTGCACTCATGCTGATGATCCCACACAGGGCACTCACTGTCCTGTACTGCATCTGTGCTCACTGTAGCAGGTTCATCAGCTGTTACATAAGACACCCAGCAGCTTGGGAGGCTGTTACTCCGTTCAGCTAGAGAGCAACATGGAAATAAATAAATAAAAAACACAACATTCAGAATGTATTCAGACCAACTTCACTTTTTTTCAATTTTGTTACGTTGCAGCTCGATACTACATACATAACAAAACTGAAAAAGTGAAGAGGATCTAATTACTTTCTGAATGCAATGAAAACATGTTATTCCAGCACCCAATAAAAGGAGGCTGCCTAGGTGGTGCACAGTTGTGCACTCTCTTAAGAAAAGATTGGCCTATATGGAAGCCTGCATAGATTGTCTTTGAATTGAAGGGGATACCATTTCCCTCTTTCCAGTCCCATAATTCTTTTAACTAAACAGTGGTATGGGTAATTTGGGGATAAAAGGCAATAGCTCACCTTTCAAACTAAGGTGCATAGCTCGCTCTACACTGACAGTTGCAGTAAAGATGTTGTCATTGGTGATCACAGATGAGTTCAGCCCTGATTTATTTTTTTGTCTATTAGACAGACCACACTGACTGGACTGGATGTCTGGAGTGGGAAATTGTATTGATGAGTGTCTTCTATTCTCCTCTTCCTCTCCTGAACTGCTCAGCTGAATCTCCTCCTCCATAAATGGTGGGGCCGAGCATTTGTGTGGAATGGATCCTGCTGTCACAGTGATGTGTGCTCTAACAGCAGCTCCACCCAGGTCAGCAGCCGAAGGCTTAAAAAGAGAATAAACACCTACAGAGACATAGAAAACACAAATATTATACTAATACTATTATACTAAATAAAGAAAATCTGGATTTGTTCTATACATGTGCCAATACATGAAGAGGTGTGCCTATAACTATGTAAGCCACGGAAAATAAAGTGCATAGCATATTCATGAAACTATAAAATATGATTACTGAATCATGCCATAAAAAGTTGCTTTGAGCTGCTTTGAGTCACGCTTCCAAGCCGTTATAGTCATTCATAGTCTCTGCTGTTTCAGGTTCACTGGGCCAGGACAAGACATTTCCATGCCCCAATGTAGCCATTCTTGTATGGCTTTTTTTGTGCTTTTTTTTCTTGTAGACAAGAAAAAGCCTTCCTACACTGTGCAAGATATTTATTTGTTTAGTATTTAGTGGGAAAAAAAGACACCCCCTGGCTTTTATAATATTTTTGAGAACTTTTGTGTTAAAAATTAAAAAAAATATATTAAATGGCTTTTTTTAATTAAATAATGCACATTTTCTTAATGAGTTGACTTCATTGTTAAAATCATTGGACAGCACAGCTCCAGATCCAATAGGACCTGCACTTCATGGTTTTGTGTACCGGATTGTAGTAGAATGGACAGTGTTGAAAAGGTTTAAGTAATAAAGCCTTTTCTGATATATGAGAGAAAATCTTATTTAACAAGATTAATTTTGCCATGACTACTTCATGCCTAATGAGTGGAAGCTTAAAGCCTTCTCCATTCCCATTACAACTCAAATGGACAAGGCTACCACCCTTCGACTGCTGCTTTTATGAGCACAAGCACTAAAGGTCTCTCTATTTTAACAATAGGACAAAAACATTTATATCTAAAGTTGAAGTTTTCCTTAAAAATAAATTACTCAACCGTTTGCAAAAGTTTAACGGCCACTGTGGATATAATTAATCGGATGAACCCCTTTCTTTTCCTAAGTAGCAAGAAATATTCAATATCCACCCAAAGTAACAGTAATGATTCATTTACTTATCATGGTTTTATAATTCACCCAATCATACCTGTATTAAATGCTCAGTTAAAGATAAATGAAATATAAATGTAGCTACAAAAACAATTATTATTATTGTAATATCAGCTTACGTATTTTTTCAAGCTACTAATTGAAATAAAATAAAAAAGTGCACCTCTACAGTAGGCATGTGATAAAATAGGTGTAAGAATAAACTTAAAAAAGTGCAAACCATAATTGTAAATTTTACTATACCACTGATTGTCTGCTTGTGCTTTGAAGTTGTTGTGAGGGCTGAAAGCTCTATAAAGGCAGACCCCACCAGGCGATCCAACTTGTGAGGGCGCATTCGCTTCTCTTTTCCAAAGGATACCCAGAGTTGCATTTCTAGCCTCTCCTCTCTCAGGTACCAAAGCAGTGGCTGGCCCCCTCTCAGCTCTATAGTCTTTGTGCCCGTGAATTTCACTGTAGCCATGCCCTCACTCTCTTCACCATCTTCCAATGCTGGATGTCTCAGCTCAGAGCAGAAGGCCTCCTGATCATACAGTTTGTATCTATAGTAACAATAGGTAGATCTCTGGAGCTCTGTGTGACCTGGGAGTAACAAAAAATGGACAGGTAGCCAGGCTCTTGGCATAATAATAGAAAATGTCATAGTGCAGACTTTTTCTGAAGTGCCCCCTTTCTCTTCATCCTCCCCATCTTCCTCGCTGTCTCTCTCGATTTCCCAACCCAAGAGCCGTGCTGAACTGAGGACACGCTCCCGGTCTGTGCGATGACTGAAGTTGATAGAGAGCTCAAGTCCTCCGACTGAGGTTAGGCTGTGATGTGAAGACGCACTTGGAGGGAGGGACAGACCATACCAGCCTGATATACCTAAAAGAGCCAACAGGTTTTACTACTGTTATGGTTAAAGATTAAAGATTAATGATCCTTACTCAGCACATTACTCACCTGTTCTTTTATAAAGGAGTTCACCTAGCCGAATTTTCACTGATCCCAAAATGCTGTCTTCAGATCTTGATGCATTCATCACTGTATTAAAAGATTCGTTTAAATATCAATGGTAATCATGACATTTTTTTATGAGGTCATGAGCTGAAAAAAATTCTTGTCAATATCAATTGTAGATAAGAGAAGGCTCGAAAATGTACTAGCTGCAATTAACAATTAAACACTCAGAACACACCAAAAATTATTTTTTGTGTTCTTTAAGTGTAATGAATGATGTAGGGGTAGTGTAATGGCAATAATATTACAATGATTATTTACAAGTGACAAATAGGTCAATGGATATGATTAACCACTAACAGTTGTTGTTGCTGTCCTGAATTTACTCACCTTTTCGTGTATCTCTATTATAAACTGTGAAAATGGCCAAAGCATCTTGTAGCACCTCAGCTAGACTCACACTCTCTCCACTGTCCCTCTGTACAAGCAGCTGACAGCAGATCTCAGAGTGGTGCTTAAACTCTGGGCAAAAGCTCCTGGCTGCTACACGTGTACTCCTGCTCTCCTTCTCCGGCAGGAATGAGAGCTGCAAAGTGATGAAGGCATTAACTCCGACTTCTGAGTAGTACTGCAATCCAATGGCCCTGTGTGGAGAAACAAATCTGATGGACTGTGGGGAATACAGCTTGGAATTTTATCAAGAAAAATCTGAACAATGGTATTTAAAAAACAAAGTAAAACATCCTGATATTCATACTATCTGCCATTAACTTTTATCCACATTACTAATTCCGAGAAACATATATTCTTGTAATTAAGAGTTGTAATGCTTCGGTGAGGGTGTAATAAGGACTGAGTAACCTCATAGAGCTCAAGGCAAATAACTCACCGTGCTGCGGCCTGCAGGCCAGTGGCTCTGTGCACCTGCACAACCAGATTCACCACACGTGAAGGCACAATATCACCCTTTAAACTATTACTTCTCATCTGCCGGGTCTTGTACTGAACACTCACATCAAGCAAACCTAAGAGCAAATGCAACTCATATTTTACAAGCTTAGAGATTTTATTAAAAAATATGCGTATGCATCTTATGAATTTTTTTCATTAAATCAATTGGAAAAAAAATTTATTTTCATGTGTAAATTACTGAAACGTAAACTTGAAAAGTTTTTTTTAAACCAACTTATCCATTGTATAAAGTGTATGATCCCACATGCTGATGTAATAGGCTATTGTAATGACATTTACAGGTATATTATAAAGCAAAAAAATTTGCATCGGTGCATTTTGTTTTTATTTATAATTTACACAGCGTCCCATTTATTTTGAAATTTGGATTGTACAAGCAACTAATGCAGAAGACAAATAAATCCTTATTCTAACGCTGCTGGAGTAAAGTGCTATAAACGCTGTAAATCTCTAAGTCTATTTATTTCGTTGAACTTAATAATGCAAAGTAAAGAAATTTGAGACTTGAGAGATACTGAAGTCCATGATTTAAATGGGCTGAGTAAATGTCTAGACAGGAGTGTATATTAATGAATGTGTTGAAGAGTACCTGAAGGCTGTGTCTGGACAACAGATGGCTTGTCAGACTGTGGGACAAGTGGAAGACAGAAGTGCTGTGCTTCAGTTTGGTCTTGCTTCTGCATTGTCACCATGGCACACAGCTTGGCCATGGGCAGCAGTCCTCTGGCTACCAGTTGCTCACGAACATTTGGGTAATAATACCTGTAAAAGTATCACAAGAACAGCACCACCATGTTTGTTTGTTCAGTAAATTGAAGCTATTGGTTATTAAATTAAATGACCACTCACTGGTATTTTTTTCTATATTAAGCAAAGAAGTAAGCAAAGAGTTATCTTGCAGTATTTTCTCTGCTTATACACCGCAAATTGCAATTAAGACTGTTTGCTATACGAATTAACACTCACCATAAGTTTACGCTAAGTATACATACAAATGGACAAAATTATGCAGTTATGTGTTAGTAGCTTCAATTAATGCTCACTGCGATTTCTGTGACAAAAGGTTCGATGTGTTCTCTGAGTTTTCTGTTCACCACAGTAACAGTAAAGTAGAGTACTGTAGAGTGCTCATTGAAGTTACCACAGACCACACCATGGTCAGCACAAACCAGTCTGGCCATTCTCCTCTGATCTCTGTCATCACCAACATTTTTCAGTCTACAGACCTTTTGCTTGTTTTTCCATGCCATTTTGTGTAAACACAGATTGTTGTGTGTGAGATTCTGAAAAATTCAAACCAGCCCATCTGGCAAAAACATTCACATTGTCAGGGAACCACCAGCCACGCCGCCCTCCTTCACTCAGCACACTCGCACAGCCTCGCCTTCCTACTAATCACCTTCACCTGTCTCCAATCTACTCTCTCCTTTATAAGGCCCCTCGTTCCCACTCGCTCACAGTATAATCTACAGTTCACTAGAGATCATCCCTGGATTTCCCAAGTTACGGATTCTACCCGTTTTCCGGTTTGTGCTTCTGCCGAAGCTCCTGTCTCGTGTACTAAGGCAAAGCTTATTGACTGTATTCTGGTCTCCGGCTCTTGATCCAAGCGTGACACACATAGTTAAACTCACACATTTTCCCAAATTCCCCAATAATAATAGTAATAATAATAACAAGAAGAAGAAGAAGAAGAAGAAGAAGAAGAAGAAGAAGAAACTTAAAGCAGCTTATTTTGCCATATGTAATAAGAATCTTTCCTCCTCTGATCCTGGTCAGTGTTTGTCTTGTTAGTAAAGTGGCTATGGCTTTCCTTGTGAAACACAATATTAGCCAGTGTTTCCTCAAGCTTATTAATATTGTATTTAATCAGTCCATTTTGGAAACTACACTTTCTATAACGTTATCATACCCAAACACTGCTGTGCACAAAGATGATCTAACTTTTGTCTCTGAAACTTTTATCAGGTGTGTTGACAACTGGAGGAATCCAGGATTCCACCTGAGATCTTTCTTCATACTAATATTTCAACTAAAATATATTCAGACATATAGAACATAAAGTATAAACAATACATGTATCGGCCAGATATTAGACATTATGGAGAGTGATTACTTAACAGGCTGGTTTGAACATTTTAGAAACTGCTGATCTGGAATTTTAATGCAACACAGGCTATAGAGTTCATACAAAAAACACACATTAAGCAGCAGTTCTGCAGGCAGAAAGACCTGTTGACTGAGGTCAGTGGAGATTGTTCAGACTGTTTTAAGCTGACAGGACGGCTGAGGTGGTTTGAAATGCACTGAAGGTTGAGGTGGTTTGAAATGCATTGAAAACCACTTAAATGTTATTTTTTTTATAGCGCTTTCAACATGGACATTCACAAACAGATTTACAGAAATCTGGATAGAAATTGTTAATATACAGTATCTCTACTAAACAAGCCAGGGCCTTAAGTAGGACCAGACTCAAAAGGAAGCCCATCCTTGTCTATCTATCTACATTATATATATATATATATATATATATACACACACACACACACACACACACATATACACATGGGCTTCCTTTTTTATTACTTGTATTTGAATGAATTGCGAAGGGACGATCCAATGTGTTGACATAAGTATAATACCAATAATACCAATAGCAATAACAAACACTATAATGTGGAATTCTTATACGTAAAATGTTTGATACATTTTTTATATTATTATTATTATCAATAATATTATTTTCATCATCATCATCATTATTATTATCATTATTATTATTATTATTATTATTATTATTATTATTATTATTATTATAGAATTCCACAGCTATTATTTGAACAAAGTGGGAAGGAACATCTCTTTACCTGCACCATACTTCAAACTGGATTCCTCCTCCATTGCTGAATCCCTGAGCGGCCAGAGAGCTGAGCAACAGTCTCTGCACTGGAACACCAGTAGGTGCCACGAGAATGTGCGTCTCACAGTGACCAAAAGCGGGATCAGGCATGCACAGTGTAGTAGCAGTACGGAAAGACTTCAAATCCACATCTGAGTAAGAATAAATAAACATGTTTTCTAATAGAAAATAAAACTCTATAAATAAATTAAAATTGACCTTAATTCTGGGTACAACTTCTACAAGACTGACATACATGATCAGCCCACATTAGAATATTTGGTTAACTAAAGCAAGATAAAGATGCTTACTGCTTTCCACAATATTTGGGTCGACATCCTGCCAGTCCTCTTCTTGATGGGGAAATGAGTACTGAATATAACAATCGGCTTCTCCCCAGACAGTAGACTGCAGTGGAGTTAATCCTTTTACTCTCTCAATCCGCACTAAAAACACATGCTCATCTTTAACCTCAGCAGAGGAAGGAACATTTACCTAAACAAAGAAAAAGTGTACAATTTGTTGCACTGTTATGGGGTTTGCTATTTCTTTCATTTAGTCAACCTTCAAATGTTTTGAAATACCCATTATAGAATATCAATATGTATTACTATAAAATAGCACATTATGCAGTGGCATTTAAATTATTTAAAGTTTTCCTGGTAAAGTTTTGCACACAATATATCTTCTAACCATGTTTGTGAAAGTTTAATTCAAAGTTCCTAAATAGGCCAAGCAGAGGTTCTTGCTTGAGGAAATAATTAAACTGTAAGTGAAATATTTGGTTTCATGTGAAAAAAAACATTACGATTAGTGATTGTTTCATTATTGTAAGTTAAACCAGTAATGACAAATCACAATCCTGACCAATTCAGAATTTACAGTGCATTGCCGCTGGTATCATAAGGGTGTGTATTAGGATCTTACATGAATACCTAAAATCACTCATACTCTGGACCATCCCGAATTTAACTGTAACATGCATGATTATAAACAATTAAAGAAAACAGACCTTTACATCTTCTGTGGGTCTGTGGTCTAGCAAGTGGACTGGTCTGGACTGCTGAGACACAGGACTCAGTTCTTCCTCTCTCATACGCTGTAGAGCACTGATCTGCTGTGACGTCCCCATGGCCAAAAACACCCTCAGGCTTCCACGTGTTCCACCACTAAAAATGTCCACTACAGGCATATAACTGTCCACTGCCACCACTGGATACTGTGCCCGCAGAAGCAACTGGCAAACCTTGGGGTCTCTGTTTAAAAAAAATACAAAATACTGTTTATTTCAGTGATACAATGAAAAGAAAACCTATAAAAAAAATGCCCTAAAAGTACAATCAGAACAATGGAAGAGATAAAATGCAGTAGTTATAGCCCATATGCTACAGACATTTTTTACAGACTTTTAAGCTTACTGCCATAAAAAAAGAATTCTGGGCCCACCTGAATGACATATAAAATTGGTGTAGAGGGAGTTTGACCAGCCCGAGAAGTTTATCATTATTTGTAGAACTTGCTCTGAGCCAAACCTCTATGACCATCACATTATTCCTCATCCTCTCGAGTAGTTTGGATGTGAGAGGCACCGGTGCCACCTGCAAAACAAACCCACATACACACATTTGCACACACATCAGCAAACGGATGCACCATCTACATTTCCAAATAAATGTATAATTTTCTTTCTTTCTCGAAAATGAAGGATATACAGTGGGTACAGAAAGTATTCAGACCCCCTTAAATTTTTCACTCTTTGTTAAATTGCAGCCATTTGCTAAAATCATTTAAGTTCATTTCTTTTCCTCAT
>JAAIIK010000136.1:1170662-1180675 GCA_014706435.1 Silurus glanis
CCTTTCCAGATGTGTAAGCTGCCCATGCCACATGCACTCATGCAACCACATACCATCAGAGATGCAGGCTTCTGAACTGAGCGCTGATAACAACTTGGGTTGTCCTGATCCTCTTTAGTACGGATGACATGGCGTCCCAGTTTTCCAAAAAGAACTTAAAATTTTGATTCGTCTGACCACAGAACAGTTTTCCACTTTGCCACAGTCCATTTTAAATGAGCCTTGGCCCAGAGAAAACGCCTGCACTTCTGGATCATGTTTAGATATGGCTTCATTTTTGACCTATAGAGTTTTAGCCGGCAACGGTGATTGGCATGGTGGATTGTGTTCACCGACAATGTTTTATGAAAGTATTCCTGAGCCCATGTTGTGATTTACATTACAGTAGCATTCCTGTATGGACCTTCTCTGGGCCAAGGCTTATTTAAAATGGACTGTGGCAAAGTGGAAAACTGTTCTGTGGTCAGACGAATCAAAATTTGAAGTTCTTTTTTGAAAACTGGGACGCCATGTCATCCGTACTAAAGAGGATAAGGATAACAGAAGTTGTTAGCAGCGCTTAGTTCAAAAGCCTGGATCTCTGATGGTATGGGGTTGCATGAGTGCATGTGGCATGGGCAGCTTACACATCTGGAAAGGCACCATCAATGCTGAAAGGTATATGCAGTGCCGTCTAAGGGCCCGAAGATCATAAGCATCCAGTATGGTTTTCCGGCCTTGACCCTTACGCACAGAGATTATCTGAATCTTTGGATGATATTATGCACTGTAGATGATGATAACTTTAAACTCTTTGCAATTTTTCTCTGAGAAACTCCTTTCTGATATTGCTCCACTATTTTTTGCCATAGCATTGGGGGAATTGGTGATCCTCTGCCCATCTTGACTTCTGAGAGACACTGCCACTCTGAGAGGCTCTTTTTATACCCAATCATGTTGCCAATTGACCTAATAAGTTGCAAATTGGTCCTCCAGCTGTTCCTTACATGTACATTTAACTTTTCCGGCCTCTTATTGCTACCTGTCCCAACTTTTTTGGAATGTGTAGCTCTCATGAAATCCAAAATGAGCCAATATTTGGCATGACATTTCAAAATGTCTCACTTTCAACATTTGATATGTTATCTATATTCTATTGTGAATAAAATACAAGTTTATGAGATTTGTAAAATATTGCATTCCTTTTTTATTCACAATTTGTACAGTGTCCCAACTTTTTTGGAATCGGGTTTGTACTTCTACTTCATATATTCTATTTAATATATTATTTATTATATTTGTAAGAGCTTAAATAACAATCTTGTCTTCAGCACAGAATTTTTTATACAACTAAAAAAACAAGGTGAGAAAATAACAGCTTTTAATATGTAGCCTCTATTTTACTGAAAAAGTAAACCAAGCAGGTGGGGAAAAATCAATACCCCTTCCTACTTCCACAATTATTTAAAAAAGTAATCAATAGCAAAGTGCTATTGATGAAATATTTTGTACTAAAAAGTGTGACTTTTAAAACAGACAATCTGTTAAAACAGAATGATTGGGAGTTTGGTGTTCTTGAGAAATCAGGTGTGAGTATATGCCATTCCAAGAACAATGAACATGACTTCAGAATAATTGTTTCTGCTTATCAATACGAAAAGGTTTAGGCCATCTCCAAACAATTCCTAATTTAATATCGTATGGTAAGATTGTTTACAAACTAGGAACAGTTAAGACTGTTGCCATGTGTGGGCTCGCGTCGCTATATTTTCACCGTCTTTAAGTGATTTAGTAGATATTCTACTTACATAATGTATGATTGTTATCTTGTTATAGGGACACAGTAGCCACGTCTGTAAAGTTTCTCTGCTCTGCATGTAATTTCAATGGAACCATATCAGTGTAATCCCCTTATGGACTTTCCCTCACAATTATGAATTTTGTATCACCCTGATCATGAGTATTCAATTCAATTCAATTCATTTTTATTTGTATAGCACTTTTAACAATGAACATTGTCTCAGAGCAGCTTTACACAGATAATGTGGTGATAAAAATAAATGAGTATGCACTTTTGTAGCAAAATGGAAAAAGATTAAAAACAGTAACAACAATAAAACAGAATACAAAGCTCAGGTAAAAGACCTAGTGGAGCTAGGAAGACCAGCATGCACCACAATTAGACGAAATCACACACAGGAATACACAAAGAAATTGGTATAGATTACATTGTATTTGTTTACACCTGGCAACCATAAATATACCTATACACTAACAGCACATTGCATTACAATTATGAGTAGCACAATATTAAGCTCAACAAACTCATACAATTTTAGTGACATTTAACATTTTATTTGGTAAAAAAAACTTTTACTACAAATTGTACAATACAGAAAGACCATCAGTGTGCAATTTAAAGTTGGAGTACGTTTGTGCCTTGTAAACCCCCGGTCCACCAAATGATTTTTAAAACAGATGCAAAATAAACACGTATCATTTGGTAAAAACATGTACGTACCAGGCATATGGAACTGTACTTTACTTCTTCAAAATTATGTAACCAATGCCAGATCACGGAGTGAAGACAATTAAACTTTCATACCTATCCAAAAACAACACCCAGAATTTCTTTCTTGCTTCTAGTTTCCCACTGTAAGAGTTCTATATGTCGTCCACAGAGACGGGAAAACGTAAGGGCAAGTATCCAAAACTGTAACAAGAAATTACTGTAATCAAAATTTCAGCACATCGAAAACCATGCATACAGCCATGCAATGCTGGATTGGCTTGAGGAAATGTGGCTGAATGTCCTTGGGTGGCCAGGGCTTGAAACCCTAGAAAAAGTTTGTGGCGTGAGCTGAAGATGTCAGTTCACAGATGTTTCCCATTCAATCTGAGCTTAAAAGGATTTAACAAGATGTATGGGAGACACCGCCCAAATAAAGTTGTGCAAACCTTTTTTCAGACTTATCCAAGAAAACTCAAAAGACGTAGTTGTTGCCAGAGGGGCTTTTAAAAATCAATCTGAATGGTTATCTAAATGAGAGCTTTCAGTTTTTGATTTGTAATAAACTTGCAAAATATAAAATCTAGTTTTTGCCTTGTTATGAAAGCTCACTGTTTGATAAAAGTTGATGTCCAGAAAAAAAAAACCAACGTTTTAACCTAATAAATTACTGTAAAAAAAAAGTGCACAAAAAACTTCTATCAATACCTTTTAAAACACTCTGTATATCCTGATTTAGGGACACACACATTGAGAATATGTTTTGACCTGTAAATCATAATGAATAGTGAATAATCTCTACTATAAACGTGCCAAATACAGCATGGTAAACATGGCATTCCTAAAGCAGAGGCCTCTCAGAGTGGTTTGTGTGCATGTTCATGCTTCCCCAATCAGCACTGCCAAATCCCACCATCACTTATATAATGTAAAAAATATACTGTCTTAAAGCCTCTAGCCCTCAATGATGTGCAGAAACATGCTGCAAACTCTCAGAATAATACAGTAATACAGCAGACAGATTTCCAGGAGCATCACAACAGTACCAAAATATTCAAATTAATGACTCCTTGTAGAATACAGATGCACTCATAAAACATGGTCCAGCATTTTTCTAGCAAGAACTGTTGTTTTTCATAAGTGCATGCTTAACATACAACATTAAGCTGTACACATGAATTACAATGCATTTATATATTTGGACTCCGTTGTAAACAGACTTTAACTGCCATGAGTGTGCAAACCTCCACCTGAGTAAAAAAAAATGTAGCAAGTAACAATTCATGAAAAAAAAAATCTTCCTGCAAATTTTGACATGCTGCATTTTGTCAAAAAATTTCTATAAGTCCACATGGCTTGGCAGAGTAAACTGAAAATAATGCTGCCTCTTTTTGGGCACTGATGACTGATGGCCAAATGCTTCCCCAACACAGATTGAAAGTCCAGTCCACTCCAGCCAACTCTCCCAGAACTTTCACATCTACTCCTCCATTGTCCATGTTTTCCTACCGTCTAGCCAGTCCTCTTTTTTCTCCTTCACTCACATAAAAAGGCTGTATGTTCCTGATGGTCCATGTCTCTGGTCACTCATGAGGGTTGAGACCACACCGCTGACGAAACTCCTGCCCGTATTCATGCACCCATTTATTGGCCACTGAGAGCGAGAGAGTTTATCATTATCATTGTCTTACCCATTTATTGTTGATTAATGTATCCGTGTACTGTTTGTTGTCAAATGTAATGTATTTTATATTTCTTTTCTTTCTTATATTTCTGGTTGTTTAAATAATAAGTCAAGGATCTATGACTGAAGTAAGTCTTTTAAGCCTTTATTACTGGCATAAGGATCATCTATAGTAGCTGACTGCAGATTTAGAGAGCTTCAGGATTTGAACTACAGGATTTGAAAAAATCCATTAACTACAGCTTTGATTTTATTGCATATCAACTATTATTATTTTAAAAATTAGTGCATAGAAGCGCATAGGACATTCTTTGTTGAAATGTGGACTAGATGAAGTAAAAAAAGAAAACAGTATGCCAGACAGTAAAGAAATGTAAGAAGATGGTCTAAATTTAATATTTCAGATTATTCGACAAATTCTACATTTAACTGCACATTGTGTACGGCTATGCTGGGAAAGCATACATTTTATTTAATGTACTTTAATTGATTTCTTGGTATAACTTCGTTTGTGTTGTAGTGGAATGCTAGGTTTTCCTTTAACTATGGAAAAGACTAGATGACTAGGGATTTGAGCCCAACCAAAATTCTTATGCAATTTATGCACAGGCTTAGAAGTATCTTTGTATAACCCACTAACAGAACACAGATGTGTCCCATTTATATAGTAATAACCGTATAAGGGCATAGAATTAAAAATAAGACATCAGTATGGAGGTGAAATACACCATTCTACTCTTTACCCCATTTATCACCAGCAAGGACTGGACAGCCTGCATGCAGTGTATCACCATTTCCTTGGCCATTTCTGTGGAGGTTCCACCAAAAGACAGCACTATTCTGGGGATGAAA
This sequence comes from Silurus glanis, assembly GCA_014706435.1. Lineage (NCBI taxonomy): Eukaryota > Metazoa > Chordata > Actinopteri > Siluriformes > Siluridae > Silurus > Silurus glanis. The sequence goes on from JAAIIK010000136.1 coordinate 1,175,687, forward strand.
AAGCATGTAGTATTTAATTTTACAAACAATAAAATAAAAATATATTCCCTCAAAAATAAGATATGTGTAAGTCTTTAGGTGATGAAAGTTCATCAATGAAGAATCTCTTGGGTAACAGGAACATAGAGAGAGACATAAATTATGCTATAAATTTGCTATAAATTTATATAATGACTTGCCTTTTAAATCTATGTCTGTGAAATATTGCGTGCTGTACCTCGATTACAGGAATGCTGAAGTTGGCATAGATGAAGGCTGTGAATCCTCCTGCCTCCACAGAGCTGAGCTGTAGTACAATTTAATAAACTCACTCATTCATAATAAACACACACATCATTTTGTACATAGATGACAAATACACGACCAAACATAACATAATAACAATTTAACATTATGACCGGTGAAGTGAATAACTGATTATCTCTTAATCATGGCACCTGTGGTGGGATATATAATGCAGCAAGTGAACATTTTGTCAAATTGTGATGGCTAGGTCAGAGCATCTCCAAAGCTGCAGCTCTTGTGGGGTGTTTCTGGTCTGCAGTGGTCAGTATCTATCAAAAGTGGTCCAAGGAAGGAACAGTGGTGAACCAGCGACAGGGCCAAGGTCATTGATGCATGTGGGGAGCAAAGGCTGGTCCATGTGGTCCAATCCACCAGACGAGCTACTGTAGCTCAAATTGCCAAAGAAGTTAATGCTGTTAATGCTTAATGAGTCAGAACTGTTTTAGCAGCAAAAGGGGAACATCACAATATTCAGCCGGTGGTCATTATGTTATGTCTGATCGGTGGTCGTAATGTTATGACTGATCGGTGTATACCTGTATATTGAGGGTGAATCATAGACATATGAAAGAAACAAACTTAAATCAATTACACTACTGTTATGGCATACACAAAAGAACAGTTACTAAAGTTTTGCCATGACAGAAGTGACTTACTTACATATATCATAAATGTAGCCATTCGGTTTCCAGAGTTAAGTCTGTACAATGGGCTGGATTTTGACTGCCAAGGTAATGAAAAGAAGAAAAAAAGGGTTCTCAGAGCAAGTTTAATTTCTATGGCATCAGAATGTGTCTCCTGGACTTTCCGGCTTTTTTCTTCCACTAATTGATAATAAAACCTGTATCAATCTCCTAAGAAATCATTATCTTTTAAAATAATTATCTAATAGAAAATATTGCACAAAAAGCCAAAGGCTGTTTACATTGTTTTGCCCTCTTGGCCTTGTGAAACAACATGTTCACAGGGTTTTAAATGTTATTTTGAAACCAATCAAGCTATTTTACTGAAGTCTGACTGAAATAAATTAAGAAACATTTTGCTTTAGTCAGGACTAAGTGGTAATATTAAATAATTTTAAAAAAAAATGAGTGCGCTATTATATGAGACAATAGTAAAATAACTGCTCAAACTATTGCTTAAATAAGAAATATGAAGTCAATACGTGATGCAGAAAAAAATAGTTCATACTTTTGTTACATCTACAGTACTACTCAAAAGTTTGGACACACCTTGTGATTGAATGTCTTTTCTTTGCTTTTATTATTTTCAAAATTGTAAATCAATAAATCAATACTGAAGATACTAAAATTATGACAAAACAGAGGACAGGTCATGCAGCACTCCATCACTCTCCTTTTTGGACAAATACAGTAGCTCTTGCATAATCTAGATGTGTGTTTGGGGTCATTGCTCTGTTGGAAAACGAATCACGGACCCAAATGTAAACCAGATGGAATGGCATGTCACTGCAAAATTAAAATTTTCTTAACCTATTTATCTCTGTAAATCTGCTTTGGGACAATGTTCATTATACAAATGAAGCTGAATTAAATTAAGGAACTGTCCGTTCACCCTCTATACAAACCTGTGAATCAAAAACCATTTCATTTGACCACCTCATGAATCTGATGAGAGAATGCCATGAGTGTGCCATGCTGTCATCTAAATGTAGCTAAAGGTAGCTACTTTAGACAATCTGAAATACATACTCTGGATTGTTTAACAATTTTTAATTTACTACATAAATCCATATGTGTTGTTTTGTAGTTTGGATGTCCTCAGTATTAATGTACAATGTTGAAAAATAATAAAATTGAAGAAAAACCACTAAAGGAGAAGGTGTGTTTAAACTTTTGACTGATAGTGTAGGTTAGACTATAGTAATTCTGTACTGTCTGGATGTTCTAATAAATGCATAATTAAACTTTATTTAATCTTGAATGCAGCAGCAAGAGTCCTTACCAGAACCAGAAAATATGAGAACATGACTCCTGTCTTATCCACTTTAGTTGACTCCTAATCAAATTTTACACTGATTATAAAATACTACCGCTAACATAAAAAGCACTGAATGGTTTTGCGCTGCAGTACCTGAGCAAAATTTAGGTTGATTATAATCTCTCATGCCTACATTGATCAAATGGTGCAGGCTATTTGTTGATACCTCAAATAGTGATGACTACAGCAGTGGGCAGAGCTTTTCTAACAAAGCCCCACAGTTATGGAACTGCCTTCCAATTAGTATTTGTTACACAGTCTCAGTCAACAGTTTTATATTTAAGTGCCCTTCAGTGAACAGTTGATAACCTAAACAATGATGGAACCACTATATAATGAATTGATGTTTGGTGTCATCCAGATGAGGATGGATTCCCTTTTGAGTCTCTTTCCTCTCAAGGTTTCTTCCTCAAACCATCTCAGGGAGTTTTTTCCTGCTCTTTGGGGATTATCTTATAGGGACTGATTTATACATTTAAAAATGTTAAATATGTATTTATAATCTATAATCTTGGAACAATGTCTGTTGTTAAAAGTACTATACATTAAAATTGTACTGAACTGAATTAAATTGAATTAAATCAAATAAGACTTTCTTTGCTTATTTTATATATATATATATATATATATATATATATATATATATATATATATATATATATATATATATATATATATATTATTATTTTTTTTTTTTAAATAAAGAACTTACTTACTGTGGCATGATCAAAATGAGGTTCGTAGTGTCCCCCAATACCATAGTTGACCACCTGCATATGTTCACTGTAGGGAAGCTGCATATTCAGGCCTGTTAGCAAATTGATACGATGGTCCACCTTGCTAACAGTGGGATGTGCTGAGGCCTTCAGCCATGCACTAAAGATTAACAAAAGCATACGACCTATAAAAACTCACTTAGTGGTACACTTAAACATTGAATTCCCCAGATATATTTACACAAACAAAATGAACAGTAGAGGTGTTTATAGTGTTTAAAATATTTGTAAAGTATGATTATTTATAACTATGGGTTAATTGTCAATGTAGTGGAGTAAAAGAGTATATATTTTCTATGTGTCATAAGTCTGCTATGTTTAAAGTATGTAATGTACTGTATGTTCTGCAGTAGCAGTATCATCGCAGGGAAGATACAAGCCCCTGCATAGAAAATTGTGGAAGGCCTTACAAATTAATTTATTACCTCTTGCTAATGCGATAGTCAGCAGTCGACTGGTTCATAGCTGAAGCCACTACAGACCTCTTTAGCTTAAGGAAGCAAAAACAAAGGAAGCAAAAACAAATACTTATATATTCAGTATTCAGTATTAAGTATTAACACCCCGTTCACTAAATCTTTTTTCTGATTAATCTACAGTCAGTAACCCATAATGACAAAGTGAAAAAAAAAACCTGAAATATCACATGTGCACATCACAAGTATTCAGACCCTTTTGCAAAAACACTTGACTCCACAGAGACCCATGAAAGCCAGCTTAGAGTTTGCTAAACATTCTAAATGTTATGTCTGGAGGATATCAGGCAACGCACATCATGTGCCTAAAAAAAGTGAATCATCATGCTGTGGGGGTGTTTTCCTGCAGCAAGGACTTGGCAACTGGTCAGGTTGAGGGAAAGCTGAATTGAGTAAAGTACAGAGATCCTGTATAAAAACAGCGCTCAGGACAAGTCTTGACAAAAGGTTCAGATTCTTACAGGACAACTAATCTAAGCACAAAGCCAAGAGAACACAGAAGTGGCTTAGGGACAACTTTGTGAATGTCCTAGCATGGCCAACCAGCACCCTGAACCTTATTGAATATCCATCTAAGACTTTGAAGAGAGAAATTGGCTGTCCACCAACGGTCCCCATCCAACCTGCACCAGCTTGAGAGGATTTGCCATGAGCAATGACAGAAAATACCCCAGTCCAGGTGTGCAAACCTTGTTGCATCATTCCCAAACACACTTGAGGCTGTAATTATTGCTAAAGGTGTTTGATTCTGGACAGGTAACACAGAAGGATGAATAAAAAAATGGGTAACGGTAAGAAATCACAGAGGGGCAAGGAGAAGATACAGGCCAAAGAAAACGTTCCAATGTTTGGGATCATTTGAAACTAAAACATAAAGAAAACACAGCACAGTGCGGTTACCGTTTTTTTTTTTTTGGAATAGATTTTTCTATTTTTATTTATGAACAGTGTGTTAAAAAAGTCCCTTCGCAGTGTCCATGTAGAGTAGGGAGTGGAGCACGTTTTTAAAGCTGGCGATAAATATTTAGTTCAAGAAAATTTTAAGCAGCTTTTCCAGAGGCCAGAATACCGCATCACAATACTGTGTGAGACTTAATAAATAAATACATAGCTGAGAATAATTATAAGTTTCATTAAACGAACGTACTCTACACGGACACTGTGGAGGGACTTTTTAAACGCACTGTATTTGTATTTTGATGTAATATGGCAATTAAATGCACTAAATGGGTTTAGTTTTCACCAATATTCTTGTATGCAATTTAAACAATAAAAATATACATTTTTATAAAAAGAAAGACCAAAATTACTTGTTCTTTTTAAGAGACCTGTCTTATTTTCTCTCTCTTTTATTTTAATCATTAGAATACTAGATTACTAAAATAATCGATAGCAACAGCCCTAATATATTATATATATATATATATATATATATATATATATATATATAT
>JAAIIK010000136.1:1182990-1201749 GCA_014706435.1 Silurus glanis
CGCCCCCGCTGCCACATTTATATTTGTAATATAAATATATATATATATATATATATATGAGGTCTTTCAAAATGAATGCGTTAATGTGTTAACGCAAATTCATTTTAACAGCTCTAATTTTATTAACACGCGAATAATGTTTATATTACAAATATAAATGTGGCAGCGGGGGCGGGGCCGAGCGCCGGTTTGTGAATGGAGGGCGAGGAAAACAGCAGGTAGACACGAGAATGCCTCACCTGAAGGGAATTCTGACTAATGATTGTTCTCTCTCCTGCAGTGATCAGAGGGGGCATTTAAGGAGGAGCGTGAGGATGTGTGTGTGTGTGTGTGCCAGAGAATGTGTGACTGAGGCACTGAGCACAGAATAAAAACATAAAATAAATAATTTTTGTTGATCCTGAAATTGTCCTGTCGTGGCGTTCTTTTCCTCGACCCATACGCTCTCCCACAATAAATAAATAAAAATAAAAGAGCCAAAATTAAAACCTTAAATACAACACACTTTCATTCACGATGTCCTTTATTTACTAAGATAATGAAAAAATATAAACTCCTGCAAACAATAATTTTTAATCACTAAACATTTGTTTTACTGATGCACCAAGTCTCAAATCAAGCACCAAAATTTTCATGGTGCACACATCCGGCAATTAAAACCATCCGTGTGGAAACATAGCAAAAGCTCAGTTTGGTGTCTTGATGATTTACATCGTTTAAAACCCCACAAGTTTAAAACATTTATTTTGTCTTCATGCTCTATGTTGAGTATGGTTTCACTAATAATAAACATCCATTTGCTTACAGCCTCCATATTCGTCTATGGGCATGTTGATTAGTGTATTAAAAACTTAAAAAAAAAAAAAAAAAAAAAAGAGTTAATTTAAGGTACATTTAGACCAGATAAAAATGTGCAAATAAGTTGCACTTAACATGAGTTAACTCATGACAATCATGCGATTAATCACTATTAAATATTTTAATTGATTGTCAGCCCTAATATATATATATATATATATATATATATATATATATATATATATATATATATATATATATATATATAGACACACACACACACACACACACACGCCACCCTTTTAAAAAGTATATGTAAATCACTCACGGCTGGCATTGCAGACTCCCTGATGTATTGGGCCTCTGCTCCAGTCACAAAGTCATGAAACAGAACAACATAAGGCTGCAGGCTCACTATCTCACGTTTCATGGGTTGCAGGAGCAGGCCAGGACTGCCATTGGTGAAATAGTCACAATAAAGTCTTGGATTTTCATAATGATTCAGCTGTACACAAAGAAACACATCTAAGCATTATTAGGTTTTTTTTTAAATAGAAAACTAGTGTCTATTAACATCTCTATTTCTTCATGTCTTCAATGTGCTATTACAAAATATGCTTTCCATAACACATACAGGGCATATTTTATCAATGACAAGATACTGGAATACAACATGCCAGTGAAAACTTTGCAAGTGATTAAGTCCACCCAAATGTAACTGTTACATTTATACTGCAGAAAAAGAGTGTTTTTCCTCATAATTTTTCCAAGATTTTTGGCTGACTTCCTGACAGTGCAGATATATTGGACCACTCTCTTGACAAAGGAAAGGCATATGGGGAAAAACCACAACTGACTATAATCATAGGTTTGGATAGCCTCATGAAATGAAGTATGTTAATGTAGATTTTCCCCCCTTCATTTGATTCCTCTCTACTCGCAAATATGATAGGGAAATCAAAGTTAAAGATGAAAAAATTCTGTCTTTTTTTTTCATTATGTTTTTTTTTTTTTTTTCCAAAAATATTTTTAAGCCTGTATCCATAATTAAATTTAGATTGAAAAATATCCTATGTTAGGAAATGGAATATAAATGTAATAAACATACTGAAAGAAACCATTAATAATCATATAACACATTATAATCCTACCTGAGATCCCTGGGTTTGGCAGAGCTTTTCATATGTGTCTCTTGTTCTCAGGTAGGTGGTATTGGGTCTCTTTAATCCTGACTCTCGACTTAGACTGGCCAAACGTTTAATTAGAAGTGTGTTATACTTCTCCACATTTAGCAGCATTCTGCTGTTTGATGGATCTTTAAGAGAAAATTACATTACATTGTACACACAGACAATACCAGGGCAATAAAATGTGTGGTGAGCTTTACTTCAGAATTAGACCTGACGTTTGTGAGATACAGAATGCTCTCTTTCCTAATTGCATGATTAAAAACCGCAAACTGTGTTAAATATTGCCAAAATTCATGACATGCTATGAGTATTCCTTTACAGAATAGGTTTACCATAATGCAGCAGTTCCAAGGACAAATTGAGGGCAGAGGAGATGTTTCCTGTCTGAAGCCATTTACACAATGAGTTAATAATATAATCCTGGAATTGAATCGATAGAAACAGTTTACTGAAATTTTAGCCATAATTAACTAAAACAATTTACCTTGTAGTGAGAGAATGCTAAGTAATCCAGAGCATCTTCCAATTTGCCCTTGTTTTCTGGCCTCCTTTGAACATCTCGAAAATGGTGTACTGCCTCCTCAAGCCATTGTACAGCGTGATAATAATCTTTTTCATTATAGGCTACCTGGAAAAGATAACTATATAAAACTACTGCCAAAATTGGGGGCCCTGATAGGGGGATGGTTAATGATCTTAAGTAGCCTGGGTACACAAACAAACAAGCAAATAATTATAACAACTATACACATTGCCAGATTCCCTACAACCCTGCAAAAAATGAATAAATAAATGGATGTGTAAATGGATCAGTGTACAGTGGAGGAGTGAATAGGATAGTTGATGACAAGGTTGCCAGGGCAAATGACAAATTGGGGTATTTATAAAATAGATTGCATTAACAGATTTGGAAAACACACCAGTTGTATCAAACAGTTTCTACCATATAACTCTTGTTATGTAAGGGCCATGCTTCAACATATAACAATATTTCTTATGCATTATTAGCTCCAATAATTTTGAAATTTCACTACATATTCTGTAAAGCCTTGCTTTGCCCCTGGTATAAAACTGAATGAAACAAATAGATCCTCATTCCTACTGACTACCAGAAGCACCTACACATTATTTATCAATTTTCCCTCCACCACACTGTTTTCACTCAGAACAATGTGTCCAGATGCGTATTGCTTACCAGTAATTAAAATTAACACAGATACATTCATGTTTCTGTGTTACCTATAGGTTGTTTAGGTTTCAAACATTTCTATCCTATTTAAGCTTGATTATTCTCCAATTATACATAAATGTATGTTTTTTGTATATCTTATAATAACATTTACTGATCGTTTTTCATGCTGATGCTCTTGTCCTGCACTTGTAACTTTAGGTAATCTTGTGCACTTATTTTTTGCACCATAGCCTCTGAGCTCCTATTATATCCACGTGATTGTTAATGTCAGAGAACCACCAGCCACGCCTCCCTCCTGCACTCAGCACACTCGCTCACCCTCTCCCTCCTACTAATCACCCACACCTGTCTCCAATCTACACTCCCCTTTATAAGCCCCCCCTCAATTGCCGTCCGATCTACAGGTTACACTACAGATCATCTTTGGACTACCTATGCTAAGCATTCCACCGCGTAATGAATTTACTACCGGTTTTCAACTCTGGATCCATGAGTGACAGTTAAGGCAATAACATGTATTTGCCTTGATGTATCACATTAATAATTTATATTATATATGATCATATTATATCCAATGAAAAACAGCAGCAATAAAGGAATCCAGAGCAGCTGCCATACTATTTATATAGCCTACCTTTCCAACAAGGAAGCAGTCATCCCCAGAGAGAGGGATGCTTACAGATGGTTTGTAAATCTCAAGTATGTTTCCATTGCTGATCTGCTGGAAATGACCTTTCACCATTCCTTCCACTTGAAGGGCATATACATCCTGGAGTCTCATCAGCCCCTGTGCTGCCCCATGCAGGTCTTCTAGCTTCGGCAAACTGCTTTCTATCGTCTCATAAGAACTTCTCAGGGCTAAAAGACAAAAATGGTAAACTATCAGACAGTCAGGTTTAAATTGACTATTTTTTAATGTTACTAAAGGTTAACAATAAAAGTTTATGACACTTACAGTGCCTTGCGAAAGTATTCGGCCCCCTTTAACTTTGCGACCTTTTGCCACATTTCAGGCTTCAAACATAAAGATATAAAACTGTAATTTTTTGTGAAGAATCAACAACAAGTGGGACACAATCATGAAGTGGAACGAAATTTATTGGATATCTCAAACTTTTTTAACAAATAAAAAACTGAAAAATTGGGCATGCAAAATTATTCAGCCCCTTTACTTTCAGTGCAGCAAACTCTCTCCAGAAGTTCAGTGAGGATCTCTGAATGATCCAATGTTGACCTAAATGACTAATGATGATAAATAGAATCCACCTGTGTGTAATCAAGTCTCCGTATAAATGCACCTGCACTGTGATAGTCTCAGAGGTCCGTTTAAAGCGCAGAGAGCATCATGAAGAACAAGGAACACACCAGGCAGGTCCGAGATACTGTTGTGGAGAAGTTTAAAGCCGGATTTGGATACAAAAAGATTTCCCAAGCTTTCAACATCCCAAGGAGCACTGTGCAAGCGATAATATTGAAATGGAAGGAGTATCAGACCACTGCAAATCTACCAAGACCTGGCCGTCCCTCTAAACTTTCAGCTCATACAAGGAGAAGACTGATCAGAGATGCAGCCAAGAGGCCCATGATCACTCTGGATGAACTGCAGAGATCTACAGCTGAGGTGGGAGACTCTGTCCATAGGACAACAATCAGTCGTATACTGCACAAATCTGGCCTTTATGGAAGAGTGGCAAGAAGAAAGCCATTACTTAAAGATATCCATAAAAAGTGTTGTTTAAAGTTTGCCACAAGCCACCTGGGAGACACACCAAACATGTGGAAGAAGGTGCTCTGGTCAGATGAAACCAAAATCGAACTTTTTGGCAACAATGCAAAACGTTATGTTTGGCGTAAAAGCAACACAGCTCATCACCCTGAACACACCATCCCCACTGTCAAACATGGTGGTGGCAGCATCATGGTTTGGGCCTGCTTTTCTTCAGCAGGGACAGGGAAGATGGTTAAAATTGATGGGAAGATGGATGGAGCCAAATACAGGACCATTCTGGAAGAAAACCTGATGGAGTCTGCAAAAGACCTGAGACTGGGACAGAGATTTGTTTTCCAACAAGACAATGATCCAAAACATAAAGCAAAATCTACAATGGAATGGTTCACAAATAAACATATCCAGGTGTTAGAATGGCCAAGTCAAAGTCCAGACCTGAATCCAATCGAGAATCTGTGGAAAGAACTGAAAACTGCTGTTCACAAATGCTCTCCATCCAACCTCACTGAGCTCGAGCTGTTTTGCAAGGAGGAATGGGCAAAGATTTCAGTCTCTCGATGTGCAAAACTGATAGAGACATACCCCAAGCGACTTACAGCTGTAATCGCAGCAAAAGGTGGCGCTACAAAGTATTAACTTAAGGGGGCTGAATAATTTTGCACGCCCAATTTTTCAGTTTTTTATTTGTTAAAAAAGTTTGAAATATCCAATAAATTTCGTTCCACTTCATGATTGTGTCCCACTTGTTGTTGATTCTTCACAAAAAATTACAGTTTTATATCTTTATGTTTGAAGCCTGAAATGTGGCAAAAGGTCGCAAGGTTCAAGGGGGCCGAATACTTTCGCAAGGCACTGTATGTTAAATAAATTAAAATCACACTTCTCCATAAAGCAAACTGACTAATCTTTTTCTTCTTCTTTCCGCTTCTCCCATTAGGGGTCGCCACAGCGGATCATCCGTCTCCATACCCCCTTGTCCTCTACATCTGCCTCTTTCAAACCAACTACCTGCATGTCTTCCCTCACCACATCCATAAACCTCCTCCTTGGCCTTCCTCTTTTTCTCCTTCCTGGTGGCTCCATCCTCAGCATTCTTCTACTGATATAAGATAAGATAATATATACCTTTATTATCTTATATCAGTAGGAGAATACTGAGGATGGATACACCCCATGTCCCTCCTCTGCACATGTCCAAACCATCTCAATCTCGCCTTCCTCACCTTGTCTATAAAACATCCTACATGGGCTGTCCCTCTAATAAACTCATTTCTAATCCTGTCCATCCTCGTTACTCCCATTGAAAATCTCAACATCTTCAGCTCTGCTACCTCCAGCTCCACCTCCTGTCTTTTACTCAATGCCACTGTCTCTAAACCATACAACATCGCAGGTCTCACCACAGTCCTATAAACTTTCCCTTTCACTCTTGCATATACCCTTCTATCACAAATCACTCCTGCCACTCATCTCCACCCACTCCACCCTGCCTGCACTCTTTTCTTCACTTCTCTTACACACTCTCCATTACTTTGCACTGTTGGCCCCAGGTAAGTAAACTCATCCATCTTCATAAAATGGTGTGGCTGATTAACTTTATTCCCCTGTAGTTACTGCAGGTCTGAACATCTCCCTTATTCTCAAAAATTGGTACCAGCACACTTCTTCTCAATCTCTCAGGCATCCTCTCACCTTCTAAAATCTTGTTGAACAACCGGGTTAAAAACTCCACTGCCATCTCTCCTAAAAATCTCCACGCTGGTATGTTATCTGGTCCAACCGAATTTCCACACTTCATCCTCTTAATCGCTGCTCTCATTTTTTCTCATTGCTAATCCTATCCACTTCCTGCTTCACATCATCCAACCTTCTCTCTCATTTTCCTCATCCATCAGCTTCAAAAAAATACTCCCTCCATCTTCTCAACACCCTCTCCTTACAAGTCAACACATTTTCATCGGCATTCTTTATTGCTCAAACTTGCAGCACATCCTTCCCAGCTCGGCCCCTCTATCTGGCTACAGTCTTCCTCCTTCAGTTTCCATCAGCTCATTCTTTTTCAGTCCTCACTCTCCTCCTCTTATTCTTCACCTCCAAAGCCATCCTACAGACCACCATCCAATGCTGTCTAGCTACACTGTCCCCTGCCAACACCTTACAGTCCCCAATCTTTTTTAGTTTGCATTTCCTGCATAGAACATAGTCCACCTGTGTGCACCTTCCTCCACTCTTATAGGTCACCCTATGATCATCCTTCTTCTTAAAATTAGTATTTACCACTGCCTACCCATCACCTCCTTATCAGCTCTGTTCCCTTCATCTACATGCCCATTAAAATCTGCCCCAATCACTGATCTTTCATTCCTAGGTACACCTTCTACCACTCCATCTAACTCACTCCAGAATTTTCCCTTCTTCTCACTTTCACAACACACTTGTTGAGCATAAGCAATGATGACATTTATCATCACCCCTTCAACTTCCAGCTTCACGTTCATTAGAAACTCTCTTCACCTCCACTACACTCTTACTGTACTCTTACTTCAGAATCACTCCTACACCATTTCTCTTTCCATCCACACCATGATAGAACAGTTTAAACCCACCTCCAATGTTCTTGGCCTTACTCCCTTTTCACTTGGTCTCCTGAACACACATCATATCTACCTTTCTTTTCTCCATCATATCAGCTATCTCTCTCCCTTTACCAATCATAGTACCAACATTTAAAATACCAACCCGAACCTCCACTCTCCTCCACTTCTCCTTTACCTGCTGTCTCTGTAAACGTTTTCCTCCTCTCCTTCTCCTCCTTCGGCCAACAGTAGCCCAATTTCTACTGGGTACCCTGTTGGCTAACGATACCTGTGGCGGTTGTTGGTAACCCGGGCCTCGACCGATCCGGTAATGAATTCTGGTTCGTGATCCACATATTTGATTTGGCACCTGTTTTACGCTTAATGCCCTTCCTAACGCAACCCTCCCCATTTATCTGGGACCGATTGCAGTGGCTTGTATAACCCTAATGGCTGGGTTGAAGCAAACTGACTATACCATATGTAAATTATATTTGAATTAAGCTAACAAAAAATTATAGATAAAATCTTGTAAATAGTGTTTCGCAATCTTCCTTTATATAGCCTTTGATAAAAAAAATTGGGAAAATACATTTATATAAGCTAATCAGCCGTTTCTACACTGTTTCACCAAACCACACTTTTTTAACTACATCATTGGAAATTCATTGATTGTAGAGCATATACTTAATATATCACTTAATAAGTATATTTTATTTTATGTGTTATATATTTGATTTTACATTATTTTACTTAAAATTGTACTATGAGCAACTGCAACCTAATAATTTCCCTGTGGAAAAATAAAGTACTCTGAATCTGATTTGATGACATGATGATGGCATGCACTAAAAAAACATTCCTTGTAGACAAAATACCTTTGAGGTTTTCTTCAGCTTTGTTGCTGTGGATTATGTTCAACCATTCATCCTGCAATCTCTTGACAAGTGTAAATGCAGCCAAAGGATTGTCTATGGAAGCTGTTACATTGAGTGTCCCATGGTGAAATGCAGAAACCTTTGTGTAGAACCTGAAAGGTTTGGGGAATATGCTGACCTTATAATGTTTCCAAATTTCAATTTAAGAAAAACAAACACTATAACATACAACCATACATACAATACTGAGTCTTATAATCGTGTGTAAAACGTAACCATTGCCCCAAACATGTTCACTTACCTTTTAATAATTTCAAGTCTTTGAGTTTCCTGATCAAGATATTCTCCTAAATGATCTACGAGGTGTCTTTCTGATGAAATCGCTTGTTTTACGCTCCTCATTGAGGTGTAAACCTCCCCGAGAGAAGGGGACACATGAAGGATAAGCCACAGTGAGAACAACTGGAAACACCACATTTTAGAGAGCAGACTTCACCCGAAATAAGGGGAACACACACACACACACACACACACACACACACACACACACACACTTTCCAGTGACTCTCCGCCTCGTGCGTGAGTGCTGAGCCATACTTGTGCAGATCTAGTATGCAGATCGTCTATATTTGCTGTTAAACTTTAATTATTAATTCATTTCATAGTTATAGTGCACTTCTGATACACATAACACTGTTTACTTTAAAACAAAATACATGAGAAGTGGAATAAAGTTTGTCATCTTTTGTTGCATTTAAATTGAGCAGAGATCGCAATGCAATGCCCATGACATTATTTTTCCATGACACATGGCAATAATATTAGAAGGAACAACATTCCCATATGGAATACATACATCAACAGGTACATGATCTAAACCAGGGGGCGCAACTGAAAAATCCAATAGATGGCGCTGTGGCCTGAGAATTAGAAGGGCTATATTAATCAACTAATTCACTGATGCATTCAATTTCACTTCATTTTATAGAGGTTTTAACACTGGACATAGTCTCCAAGCAGCTTCACAGAGATAAAGAGGTTATAAGTTTGTATAAAAGAATGTATACGTTCAGTGCCTGTAACTTTGTTCCTAATAATTTTATGTTTATCCCTGATGAGCGAGCCAGTGGTGACTGTGGCAAGGAAAAACTCCCTGAGATGGCATGAGGAAAAAACTTTGAGAGGAAGCAGACTCAAAAGAAAACCCATTCTCATCCAGGTGGCACTGAATGTCCATTTATTTTAGTTCATCATTGTTGAGGCATGCGGTTCAGTGAAGTCCTTAGCCGTTGTACTACACTGTCGATATAAATTACAGTCCAAATCCATCCTCAGTGCTATTGCGTTGACAAGAATAAATGACAAAGATTCTGAATATCGACAGCAAGCAAATATAGATCACGTGATTCATCCCAGAGGGAAATAAAAAAAAAAATGCAAAGTAAACTCTATAACAAAGACTCTATAAGAAATGCAAGAGAACAGAACTTTATGTGGCCCTCAAATCAAAAGGTTTGCCCATCCCAGTCTAAACCCATCAGTGTTGTAAGACAGTTCCCCCTCTAAGTAATTATTTAAATCTCAAAATATTTTAGTTGTTTTTAATAATCACATGGTTAGAGCTACTCTGAATAAGAGGCCTTTCAGATTTGTTATGCACAAGGCTCAATTCATCATAGATGATATTACAATCAATACTACAAATCAATATTACAAAGCAAAAAAAAGGATTTCTATCTGTAAAGTGAAGGTTATGTTCTGTAGATACTGTCAAGGTGACAAAGACCCTATGCATAACTTTCATTTGTATTTTTTCAAAGCAATTCTTATAATAATATAATAAGATAATAAGCCTGGCAAAATATATAGACCTATTGGACATTAAAAGGCTCATCTTGCAAAGACTCTGTGCCCACTGCTGAAACCGGCAAAATTGCAGGCTGAAAAAAGATTTTTAAGAAGTAATGAATAAAACATGAGGCATGACTAAGATTAAGTGTTTTGCTTACCTTGACCTTACCTTCAAATGAAAGTCTCACACTATTATGAAAGCATGATCGTCAATAATTGGTTATGTTTGCATACAAAGCTTTTGGCCAGACAGATTCAGTTCTAATAAACTGTATATGTGTATCTTAAACTAGATTTTTATTTATATGTCGCATGTCACATGTAGTGTGTCTTAATTTTATCCTCAAGCCTAAAGTGTTAAGTATAAAGTGCAGTATAGTAGAAATGCTATCATCAACATTTTTAGCATGGGAGTGTGCTCAGTGTGTTCAGAGTACTCAAATATTTAATCCTGCTTTTGTTAAGGAGTTTTAAATTATTTCTGTCAAAGCAAAACAAAAAAATCATCCACGTTTTTCTTTTTTTTCTAACAGAGCTTGTGACTTGAAAATATCAGGAACAACAGTAGTATGGAATACCAGATCTAAACACCCCCTTTCAAAGTTATAAAAATAAACAATGTAAGTAAAAACAGAAAATTTTGAAATGATACAAAACTAATCAGCCATATCGATCACAGCATGGCAGATTTAAAAACCCAATCAGTGACAGCTGTCAGGTGCTTACACAATATTTTATGTACATTTGAGATTGTATGTTTTTTAGCCTGCTTCAGTCATGATGTGCTATTACAGACTCAGTCAGAAACGCAATTAGTATGAATAATTTAGACAATTTAATATTACAGATTAAAATAAATATTTCAGCTATGAGAACTATTAACCTCCCCCAACTGCTTTTAGAGAAGAAACTAAAAGCTAAGCACACAGTGTTCAATCAAAGTTCAAAAGGACAGACAAAAGAACCATTTAGTGCGGGGGTTTTTGTATACCCTTTTTAGGCTTAAAAGCTCTTTTGTAAACATACTAGCTGTTAAATTGATTAATCACAGGTCCTTATCTATCTTTAAGTGTGTGCATGTGTCTTTTAAACTGAAGTAGTGTTCTCTATTTCAACTGAAGTGTTTAACTGAAGGTGTTTCGTTCCACTTGACCAATCAGTTTGATTATTAACAGATTATTAGGCTGCATGTAAACACCACTAATGACAGAATGTGAGATTATATTCATAGCCATTGGTATTTGTTTCACCATTTTTGTCTGACGGAGTTTGACATCTCCTGTCAAAAATATGTGATTCCCAGAAAGATTAAAAAAAGAAAATATAGAAACACTAACTAAAACACCCTCTTTAACATTAAATAAAAATGCTAATCTGTGGGGTGTATAAAGAGTGCTTTGCACAGGAGTCAACACCTTTTGTTAAATTCATCATAATATGTGACCCGACTAGTAAGCACTAGTGAAACACTGTCGATTTTTCAGAAGACATTATTTTTATAAAAAATTTTTTAAAAGAATAATCATGAGCAAAGTGAATATAGAGGGCTTGACAATATATGACCCCACTGTAACTGCAATCAGTTATACTCTATATGGCCAAAGATTTGTGGACACCCGACTATTTCACTCCTTTGTGGTTCTTCAACACAACAATTTATGATGTCTTTGCATACTGCACAATTACATTTTCCCTCACTGGAACTAATAGGAACAATTCTGTTTCAGCATAATAAAAGCAAGCTTGATGAAGACGTGATTTGACACGGATGGTCTAGAGAAACTCCAATTATGATGACCTGAAAGGCAGACTGTGCCACCCTTCTTAGCCAAAATTATGGTGAGCCATGTTGGTGGTATCATCATTTTACGGTTGCTTCTGTACAGTTGGGCCTAAAGCTCTATTCAAAATAGTGAAAATCATGCAGGGGACCAAATCTATACTGCCACAAAACCTGTTGGTTAGATAGGTAAAGATGAGGAAAGTGCTCACCTTTACCTTTTAGCTTTACCTTTGGCCTTCACCTCAAATAATGGCTCAAAGGATCTCCTATGCAAAATACTGAGATTTTGGCAAGATTATACATAAAGAACAGATAATATTGTTGTGTCTCAAACATCTGATATTAATTGTTTTATAGTAGTTGTATAGTCATTTTCACTCTTTTTTCACATTTATTTAATTAAATTTCATGTTAATAAATCAGAAGAATTATTTCATGTACAGAATTGCCACAAAATATGCCACTCTTGTGGTTGTTTTTAATTCTCTACCATTTTAAAGCCTGAACTACTTCATCTGCCTCTGGATATCATTTAATCTCCCACACCATCTCATTGTTACACTACCTCTCCTGGTTTTCTTTTAAATATTATTTTTCTACAACAGCTCCTCTGCTACATTAGATCCTCTGCTCAGATTGGATCCACCATCTCTGGGATACTAGTATCAAGGCTTTTGTAAAAAAAACAACAAGAATTATTTTAAAACACATTTTAATTCACTTACCCTTGTTTTTACATTTATTATTATTATTCAGGTGCCTATATGCATTACAGTATGCATTACAGAAACTATTATCCAGAAGTAACAGTGGCAAACTCAAAGACAACACGAGGAAGAAACCTTGGGAGAAACCAGACTTAAAACAAAACCTATACTCATCTGGGTCAACCAGGACATCTTTTATATATTAAAGGTAAGATATTGACAGCCATGTCATGGTGATCTTTATGCTATATGCATGCTGGCCAACCTCAGTAGCAGCAAATTCTTTTTATGCGAATTAAGTGGAGTAAGTGGTGTTGAAACCCATGACCTCTATTTATTATCACATGACATCATTAAGTGGTGTTAACAAATAACTGTTTGTACAAAATAAAAAAATAAAGACTTTTATCACTGTAATTAAAATAAGCCAAGGGTTGTGCAAAGATACATCAAAATATAATTTCAAATAAAATACCAAATACTTTAACTTTAATTGTATCAAAATAAACGACAAAATACAGCAACCACACCATATATCAAAATAAACTTCTGTATTTTTGTATTTTAAAAGGGAGCATTACATTTCTTCAACAATTTCATTAATTGGTCTATTTGATCTCCTTCACCATTACACTGACTCAGTTGATTACATAAAGAATATCTGATAGCAAAAGCTTTTCTCTGGGCCGAGTCATGCAATAAATCTGACATATGCAACCAGTTAACAGATCATTTCAGACATACATAGAAAACCCCTACTATCTCTCGCTCTGGCCACCGTGTACAAACCCCAGGGCCCTACGCTGATTTACTTCAAGAGTTTGCTAATTTTCTTTCAGACCTCTTGATCAATTTTCATAAAGTGCTGCTTGTAGGAGATTTTAATATTCATGTACAGTGGGGCAAAAAAGTATTTAGTCAGCCACCAATTGTGCAAGTTCTCCCACTTAAAAAGATGAGAGAGGCCTGTAATTTTCATCATAGGTACACTTCAACTCTGAGAGACAAAATGAGAAGAAAAAAATCCCGAAAATCACATTGTCTGATTTTTTAAGAATTTATTTATGTGATTTTCTGGATTTTTTTTCTCATTTTGTCTCTCGTAGTTGAAGTGTACCTATGATGAAAATTACAGGACTAACATTTGTGGACTTATTAAACTCTTTTAGGGTTAAACAAAACATCACCAGACCAACTCATCGTTTTAATCACACACTAGACTTAATAATATCCCACGGAGCAGACGTCACTGATAGAGATATTTTACCTCAGAGTGATGACATCACAGACCATTACCTCATATTGTACACACTACTGTTGTAGCAGTATGTTAGCGCATATTAGCCATGTTTCACCACATTATCGACTTGTTAGGACTATTGTTCCGACCGCTCAGGACAGATTCAGAAATAACCTGCATGATTTTTGCACCTGAGCAAACTCATAGAAAACAACAAAAACAATCCCAGTGTTCAAAAAAACAATTGTGGAGGTCCAACCTCTGACAAGTCAAGTCAAGAAGCTTTTATTGTCATTTCAACCATATATAGCTGACACAGTACACAGTGAAATTAAACAACGTTCCTCCAGAACCCTGGTGCTACATACAACAACATAGAGCTACATCAAAGAAAACACAGGGCTAAGGACTAGTAAATGTCCTTGCCACATAAAGTGCATTATGTGCAACCTGGTGCAAACAGTGCAAAGACAAGAAAAGACAGTGCAAGACAACACAGTACTGTGCAAGACAACACAAGACAGTGTAAGACAAATATACAAAACACAAAATAGCACCACCAGTAAACCTGTTGTATATTGCACACTGCGGTGTGTAAAAGAGTAATGTGAACATTGTAATAAACAAAAATGTAAACAAAATGTTGTGCAAAAGAGCAATGGCAGCAGTTAAAAAAGATGTGCAAAAACGGCATGTAAACAGTTTGAAGTAATGAAGTGATGTAATATGAGTGTGCTGAAGACAGGGATGTGTGAAATGAGTATGATTTGCGTGTTTGAGTCCGGGTTGTACAGATCAGTCACACAGTTGTGTGTGTGTGTGTGTGTGTGTGTGTGTGTGTGTGTGTGTGTGTGTGTGTGTGTGTGTGTGTATGAGTTTCAGTTCAGTTCTGTGTTGCACAGTCTGGATGTGACGGCCCGAATGCTTCGGGACCGCTTCCTTGATGGCAGGACGGTGAAGAGTGTGTGTGAGGGGTGTGTGGGGTTGTCCACAATGCTGTTGGCTTTGTGGAAGCAGCGTGTGGTGTAAATGTCCATGATAGAGGGGAGAGAGACTCCAAAGATTTTCTCAGCTGTCCTCACTATCCTCTGGTGGGTCTTGCGATCCGAGACGGTGCAGTTCCCAAACCAGGCAGTGATTCAGCTGCTCAAGATGCTCTCAATCGTCCCTCTGTAGAACATGGTCAGGATGGGGGGAGGGAGATGAGCTTTCCTCAGCCTTCTCAGGAAGTAGAGACGCTGCTGGGTTTTTATGGTGATGGTGGTGGACAACATCTCCTGATCCAATCTCACCTAAACCTCCACAACTACACTGCTTTACATGTATAGGACAGGAAGAGCTGTATGATGTTATTACCAAAGCTAAATCAACAACATGTCTGTTAGATCCCATTCTAACTATACTAATGAAAGAAGTGTTATATACAGCTGGTGAGCCTCTTCTGAATAATATTAACTCCTCACTATCTTTAGGTCACGTCCCTAAAGCCCTCAAGTTAGCAGTTATTAAGCCCCTCATTAAAAAACCTTATTTGGATCCAAACACACTATCAAATTACAGACCCATTTCAAATCTCCCATTTATGGCTAAGATTTTAGAAAAGATTGTGTCTGCCCAGTTCTGTTCCTACTTACAAGAGAACAATATCTTTGAAGAGTTTCAGTCAGGTTTTAGGCCCCATCATAGCACAGAAACTGCTCTAGGTAAAACCACTAATGACCTGTTTTTAGCTTCAGACCAAGGCTACATCTCTCTATTAGTTTTACTAGATCTTAGTGCTGCGTTCAACACTAAAGATCATGATCTTCTCCTAGATTGCTTACAAAATTACATCGGCATTCAGGGACATGCATTAAGCTGGTTTAAATCCTAGCTTCCAGGTTATCCAGGTTAATGCAAGTAAATTATAGGGTGCCACAAGGTTCAGTTCTGCTTTTCACAATATACATGCTTTCCCTGTGAAATATTATTAGAAGGCATGAGATTAGCTTCCACTGTTATGCTGATGATACCCAACTATACATCTCATCAAAACCAGGCGATACAGCTCAATTGCCTCGGATAGTTTGTCAAAGAATTAAAAGATTGGACAACTCATAACTTTCTATTATTAAATACTGATGACAGAGATGTGGCTCATTGGCCCAAAAACCAGTACACAAAACAGTCAAAGACCTGTGAGTTATTTTAGAGAGCAACTTGTCTTTTGAATATCATATCAACCATATTACAAAAACAGCCTTCTTCTACATTAGAAATATTTCTAAGCTAAGAAACATGCTGTCTATATCTGATGCAGAGAAGCTTGTCCATGCGTTTATGACCTCCAGACTGGACTATTGTAATGCATTACTAGGTGGTTGTCCTGTATCATTAATAAACAAGCCACAGTTAGTACAGAACGCAGAAGCCAGAGTTCTCACAAGGTCGAGAAAATATGACCATATAACCCCAATCTTATCGTCCCTACACTGGCTACCTGTTAAGTTTCGAATCGACCACAAACTACTGCTACTTACTTACAAAGCCCTAAATGGTTTAGCTCCCATGTATCTTTCCAGTCTTCTAACACGCTACAATCCGTCACGCTCCCCGAGATCTCAAAACTCCTAGTAGTATCTTGAATATCAAAGTCCACTAAAGGCGGTAGATCATTCTCACATTTAGCTCCTAAACTTTGGAATAGTCTTCCTGACAGTGTTTGTGGTTCAGACACACTCTCTCAGTTTAAGTGCAGGTTAAAGACGTATCTTTTTAGCGAGTCCTACACATAACACATCATAACCTTGTGCTCCAGTACATTAGATTACATGCACATTATTAACTTGTGCTTGTTAATATTATGAACAGCAGCTACACTAATTCCTCTTCATTGCTTCTCTTTATCTACCCATCCCGAGGCATCCTGAGGTTGTGCCAGCCCCAGTCACTTCCCACTTTATGAAGATTGTGGACCTTTAAAGAAGTAGATGCCGACCCTGCAAACATCCCGAACCATCTAGAGATGTACCAGTGCCATTTGGATCCCACTTTATGTGGATTTTGGACATTGGACCTCCTGGAGTGTTTAAAGGCTCTGGCATGGAGAAGCTGGTGTTGGATCTGTGATGATCGCAAATGTTGAGCTATTTTATGAGTTGCTTAGTAGCTTCTGGTTCCATAATCTCAAATGAATGTATAAGACTGTAGAAAGAACATTACTCATAATCTCACACCCCTGTGCTTATGTTAGTTCTCGCTCTCCGGTGTTCTGTATTGTTTAAAGATTTATAATCACACTCTTGATGTCACCCAAATGAGGATGGGTTCCCCTTTTGAGTCTGGTTCCTCTCAAGGTTTCTTCCTCATATCATCTAAGGGAGTTTTTCCTTGCCACAGTCTGATCAGGGATAAATACATACCATTCACCTTAACTGTTAAATTCTGTAAAGCTGCTTTGAGACAATGTCTGTTGTGAAAAGCGCTATAGAAATAAACTTGTCTTGACTTAACAGATCAAATATCCCTGTTATCTCCCAGATGAAGTTTTGAAATAACCAACAGTTTAATGTTTAATACTTTGCGAATGGCTCAAAATTGTATTCTTATTTAGTTACTTGGTGTTTGGTAACGAAGGGCTACTTTGCATCAGCAACACTGACTCAATGACAAACAAGTAATTCATAAGAAAACAACTGATGGCACCTGCATTTTTAGCAACTACTTTCTAACTAATTAATAACTTGATTGTTAATTATAAATATAATAATATATTATGTGTCATGCAAGGGTATGCAAAATCATGA
The DNA here is from genome assembly GCA_014706435.1 of Silurus glanis. Classification (NCBI taxonomy): domain Eukaryota; kingdom Metazoa; phylum Chordata; class Actinopteri; order Siluriformes; family Siluridae; genus Silurus; species Silurus glanis. Next base: position 1,200,720 of record JAAIIK010000136.1, read on the forward strand.
TGCTACTAAACAGCTACTTTAATTAGGGTACAATATTCGGCAATCAAATATTAATTTATCATTCATTGGACTATTCTATTTGAAAGCTGGCAGCCTGTACATTTCTTACCTTCACCACCTTCTTCCATATGGAAACATTTTCTGTTCTGTCTGGCAAACTACTGAGTAGGCACCAATCAGAGCATTGTTATGTGAGCATGTAGACGTCTTACAAAGTATTTTACAGTATTTTAAAACTACAAAAATACAAAACATTATATTTGATACAAAATACTTTAATGTTTTGTATGAAAATATGAAGCCATTTTTATCAACCCTATCAAATACAAATTACAAAAACTTATTTTATATTTGAAATACGTATTTGAAATACATGTACCATAAATACTGTCCGCCACTGAATAAGTGAAAATTTATTTTACAATTAAGTGGACTAAGTAATATAAGTATTATTAATAGTCTCCTATTAGTTCTGGGTTGCCAGATATACAGCACTTCTAAACTGACCCATTAGATGAATTTTTTGTGAATTCTTATGCAATGCACTCCAATATGGCTCTATATGTAGAACACAACTGATAGATTATACACTGAGAATGGTATCTTAAATAATATTTATTACAATTTTGTTTCTTTTACATGTGTACAGAATGGCATGTTTGGCAATTAATTTTTACAACAAAATCTTACCGGTTATTATTTGTATATTTGCCTTCATTTTTCAGAACTCATAGACAGTTGTTTTTTTTACTTGCTTGTAGATGCTTGTTATTTAAAAAAAAAAAATGCGCTGTTGCATAGATTGCTTTAATGAAAAACACCATTCTACAGACATGTAGGCATATAAAACTTCTTAAGAAAGTTTAATCTTGAGAGCAGAAATAAACATTCATTGGATGAATAACATATATACATATCTAACATTTTAATTATGACATTTTTCTTACTAAAATGGTTGAATTTAATTTTGTTAGTTTAAATTATACTCCTATCCATTACAAATTATTAGATATACTTATCTGTGTTTAAA
>JAAIIK010000136.1:1202149-1217472 GCA_014706435.1 Silurus glanis
TATATATATATATATATATATATATATATGTATGTATGTATGTATGCGCATACTGTGTCTGCCTGCCTGGAGAAAAAAAACAAATACATCATATCTTGCTTTCTGTTCCCTGCATTTAATGCTCATTTTGTAATTTTTTCTAATTTATGCGGCCCAATATGAGCCTTAAAACATGGCATGCTTTTTTTCATATAACCTCTCAGACTCTCATCTCTGAAGCCATAAATGAGTGGGCTGAGAAAGCGTGGCAGCAGCACAAAGCAGAAGTAATTGAAAAATTGAATATGTTCCTTCATCAATTTCACATTCAGAACAATAAAGTTTTCAGTAATGGGAAATGTGAAGACCATCATGCTCAAAAGCAGCTGTAATCCATGCAACACCACAGTGTGCAGCGCTCTGGTTACAGATGCCCGGTCGTCACGCATCTTTCGAGTCTCCAGAAGGATTCGAATGTATGTGAAAAGAATGATGAGGGCCACAGCAGCTAAGAAGACTACATTCACAACTACTTTGAAGAGAATTTGAATGGGCAAGCCACTGAGTACAGTGGATTTGCAGGACAATTGGGTGGTGTAGATATCCCAGGCCGGATTTGGGCGCATCAGTATGAAATCCACTGAAGGAGTGATACAGCTGATTACCCACGTGCTCAAAGCAATCAACCAAATTCTTTCAGGCCTCCAAGAGATGGGTCGACGCAGTGGGTAGAAGATAGCCACGTAGCGTTCTAGTGACATGGCAGCTAGAATTAGTGGGCCATTCTGAAAGGTGGCAACAGAGAAAAAGAGCAGTGGTGCACAGTAGATGATGGCAAGTTTCAGATTTCCCATAATGAATAAAAAGAGCAACACAGAGGAGAGTAACTGCAGTGTGTCATTGACCAGCATGTAGGCAAACAGGATATAACGTGAGCTGTCCAAGAATTGCCGATGTGATGCAAATATATGCAGCATCAGCAGAATAAAGTAGAGAAAGGCACTGAACAGTGGGATCACCACACACACCTTTAGGATTATAGCTGTGGTGTCGCTGGATGTGGCATTGCCTGGGAATTCAGTCAAATTTTGCATAACGTCAAGAACTTTGCAGACGCTGAAATTTAAAATTCATTTGAAATTATGTTAATATAAACTGTGTATAAAAACTGATTTAAATAAGGTACTTTAGACCTGGTATAACAAAAGACAAATAGCCTAAGTGTTCTAAAACAAAGTCAGTAAATGACATTTGTCTGTTGAAAAAATTAAATAAATAAATTCATATTATTTTTATTTGTATTGCATGTATTTCACTTTTAACAAGGGACAGAATAAAACAGAATATGGCATGAATTCTTGATTGATTAAAATTGCATTCTTAAATACTCACCACGATCTCCGATAGCAATTAAAGGATAATTTGAGAAGGGGAGCGAAGTTATATACATTTCACCTTTGTCATATGAGGAAAAGGGTTATTCTCTAGGGATTTGCAAACATTTGTCACTAAACACCGCTTTTGTAATTAACAGCGTGTTCACGCAATTCCAGAATTTGCATATAAAGTGTATGCCATGGTTCTGTCCTTAATTGCTTACTTCCGTATGTAATAAATGTCTGTTTTTTAAATGTCAGTCTTTAAAATCACATTTGTGTAAAATGTAGCTTTGCATTATGTGTTAAATTAATGTCATTAATAAGAATGAATGCTGAATTGTGAAATAAACAAATATTTAGCCAGAGTGAGATCACCAATGAATAATTTAATATTTGTAATAATACACCTTATTGGTTTAAAGGCCTCATAAACCTATTGACACTTACTGGAACTTGCATCAAATGATATGGTATGTAGTTATGAGTTAATACAGTGCATATCTAAGTAAGAGTAGCTCTGGATTTAAAATTAACTGTATATGTTAATACAAATTTTAAGATAGGTTTACAATTGAACAATGGTCAGGTGGATAATATTGACCAACATTTAATGTAGTTTTTTCAATTTAAACATTAGAGTTCTTCGATTCTGGAATATCTGTTATCTTTTTCTTATTGGATTATTAATAGAAACTTTTTGGTTAAAAGCAGTTTGCTCTTTAAAACTCATTTATTTGTTTTTTTATGATTGCTCTCTTTGCTCTCTTGTAGTGAGTTGACCCTGGTGATGCTGGAGCCAGAATAACAGCAATGTAATGTAACTGGCACTTGTTAGTTAAACATGTCAACATGTTAAACATGTTTTTAAATCCTATGTGGCCAATTATATGTTGTAAGAAGCCAAGCAGGTTCTGAATTATGAAACACATTCTCTAGCACAAGAAAATGTTTTATTACATGTTATTTGGGAAAGCATTGATGTATAAATGTGGCTGTGGGACACTTGGTCACAAGAGACCTAATTCACTATCTGCTTCCTTTGGTAATTACACTGAAGCAAAATAAAAATAAAGAAGCAAAATGCTTTGGTGCTGATTAGGCCACAGGGGGCATCACCTCACACTGCTAATTACTTCATCATGTCTTTATTTTGTAAACACGCTAATGTTTGTCCAGAAATTCATTATATTATTTCACTGGTGTTAGGGTTCTTTAGTAATTCAAGCATACTAAATACACTATTAGACTGTAAAAAAAATTTTTCTTTTGTTGAGAGTAGTGCAGGGATTAATTTTTGATAGAGGCTACAAAGTCAGTAATCTGATATATACATCTATTTGGGGCCTTTTACAGAAACAAAATGGACTTGAGATACATTCATACACCATCATAATGCATTGCACACATTTGATCAAAATCAAATCAAAATCTTAGCACACACTTTATTTGAACACCTAAGCCTAAAAAACAGATATGAAAGGAAATCAGAGAACCCACAACAAGGAAACACAAGATATGGGATATAGAAACACCTCTCACAACCAACCCTAACTCTTGTCAAAAGGTACTGAAATGTGCAAATCCACCATTAATACAGTACTACATGACCATCAGGATGAAGAAAAAGCCCATGCTTCTCACATTGCAGCACAATTAAATTATTCTCTACATAATACATAATTTCATTATTTTTGCTTTTCATATTTTTTATGCTTAATGGCATATGTACAAATATAATGATAATGTTATGGTTGACATTTTCATTAACTTGGATTCAGCCCTTCAGCTGTAGATTTGTGTGTGTTCTTGGGATCACTGCCTGTTACATGACCCAGTTTTAAATATTTGTCCATTTAACTCTAGAATAGTTTGGCCCAGATCAATACCCCTTCACCACCACCACTTTAATATTTAACATGTTAACTGAGGCTTGTTGAGACAGATGTAACTTTCCTTGAGCATTGCACAGTTTGCGCTTGGGGTGAACCTTTGGACGTCCACTCCTTATAATATTGGCAAATCTCTTGTTCTCCACTTGTGAATAATCATTGTCCCTGTAGAATGATGGACAATTGCTGATGATCAAATAATCAAGGTCATTTGATTAGCAGAACCTGGCTGCTCTTAATTGCTATAGAATCAGAAGGGGTGTACTTTGCTTTTCCTATGTGGCTTCTCCAGTTTTTTTTTTTGTAAAATAAATAAATATAGTGTAATATATCTTGTGTTTTTTATTTGTGTTGGGTCTCTGATCAGGGTTGTATTTCCTTGATTGTATTCCTCTACCATATTGCAGCTTTTGTTATAGATCTTCTGTAGCAGTATGCAGCTTCTCAGTGACTGCTTAGAGAAGATCTCTCACACCTACAATTAAACATTGTGGTGGAAGCTTAATAGTTTGGAGTTGTTTTGGATCAAGCAAGGTTGGAGACTGTAAACTAAATCAACAATGCCAATTTTTTTATTTTTTTTTATTAACAAATGTATAAAGATTTTGCAATATGTTTTTTTCTACCCACCCATTTGAGGCATTTGGGGATATCTCACCATATCAAATCCCACATGTCCAGCAGTCTTGGCTTTTTTTGGCCATAAAGTATTGCATAAATTCACACCTCACTTAGATGCCTAGTGGCAGTGGCTTCTTATTTTATCCTTCTACCAAATCAGCCACATAGTCTTACTGATCACTGAAGTGATACACACTAATGACACCTGCTTAGTTGTTGTGTAAACAATCACCACACTTTTCATGTTAAATTGGAACAAAGTTCAATAAAATTCAACATAGAGCAACATCTGGCCCATTACATGCAAAAATAAGTTACCTAGAAAACATCTAAAAATCCCACCCAGTTCTGAAAGAAGATATTTGAAGAGAATAACCTGTATTAAAATGATGGGAAAAGAAGAGTATGTAGAATGAAATGGATGGCTTATGATCTACAGCATACTACAATGCATGGTGAAGGCAGTGTTATGGCATGGGCATGTGTGGCTGCCAGTAAAACTACATCTTCTTCTTCTTCTTCTTCTTCTTCTTCTTCTTCTTTCGGCTGCTCCCATTAGGGGTCGCCACAGCGGATCATCCGTCTCCATACCACCCTGTCCTCTACATCTGCCTCTTTCACACCAACTACCCGCATTTCTTCCCTCACCACATCCATGAACCTCCTCCTTGGTCTTCCTCTTTTCCTCCTACCTGGTGGCTCCATCCTCAGCATTCTTCTACCAATATAATTCATGTCCCTCCTCTGCACATGTCCAAACCATCTCAATCTCGCCTCCCTCACCTTGTCAGCAAAACATCCTACATGTGCTGTCCCTCTAATAAACTCATTTCTAATCCTGTCCATCCTCGTCACTCCCAACGAAAACCTTAACATCTTCAGCTCTGCTACCTCCAGCTCCACCTCCTGTCTTCTACTCAATGCCACGGTCTCTAATCCATACAACATCGCAGGTCTCACCACAGTCCTATAAACTTTCCCTTTCATTCTTGCAGATACCCTACTATCACAAATCACTCCTGTCACTCTTCTCCACCCACTCCACCCTGCCTGCACTCTTTTCTTTACTTCCCTAACACACTCTCCATTACTTTGCACTGTTGACCCCAGGTACCTGAACTCCTCCACCTTCTCCACCTCTTCTCCCTGCAACCGCACCACTCCACTGCCCTCCCTCTCATTCACACACATGTACTCTGTCTTACTCCTACTGACTTTCATTCCCCTTCTCTCCAGCGCACAGCTCCACCTCTCCAGGCTCTTCTCAACCTGCTCACTACTCTCACCACAAATCACAATATCATCCGCAAACATCATAGTCCATGGAGACTCCTGTCTGACCTCGTCCGTCAACCTGTCCATCACCACTGCAAACAGGAAAGGGCTCAGGGCCGATCCTTGATGTAGTCCAACCCTCACCCTGAACCACTCTGTCGTTCCTACTGCACACTTCACTGCTGTCACACTGTCCTCATACATGTCCTGCACCACCCTCACATACTTCTCTGACACACCTGACTTCCTCATACAGTACCACAACTCCTCTCTCGGCACTCTGTCGTACGCTTTCTCTAAATCCACAAATACACAATGCAATTCCTTCTGTCCTTCTCTATACTTCTCCATCAACATCCTCAAAGCAAATAAGGCATCAGTGGTGCTCTTCCTCGGCATGAAACCATACTGTTGCTCACAGATGGTCACCTCTTCTCTCAGCCTGGCTTCCACTACTCTTTCCCATAACTTCATGGTGTGACTGATCAACTTAATTCCCCTGTAGTTACTGCAGGTCTGCACATCTCCCTTATGCTTAAAGATCGGTACCAGCACACTCCTTCTCCATTCCTCAGGCATCCTCCCACCTTCCAGAATCTTGTTATACAATCTGGTTAAAAACTCCACTGCCAGCTCTCCTAAACATCTCCATGCTTCTACAGGTATGTCATCTGGTCCAACCGACTTTCCACTCTTCATCCTCTTAATCGCTGCTCTCACTTCCTCCTTACTAATCCTATCTACATCCTGCTTTACCAACTCCACATCATCCAACCTTCTCTCTCTCTGATTTTCCTCATTCATCAGCTGCTCAAAATATTCCCTCCACCTTCTCAACACACTCTCCTCACTAGTCAACACATTTCCCTCTCCATCCTTTATTGCTCTAACTTGCAACACATCCTTCCCAGCTCGGTCCCTCTGCCTGGCCAATCGGTATAAATCCTTTTCTCCTTCCTTAGTGTCCAACCTCTCATACAGCTCCTCATATGCCTTCTCCTTGGCTTTCGCCACATCCCTCTTTACCTGCTGCCGCATCTCCTTGTACTCCTGCCTACTTTTCTCATCACTCTGTCTATCCCACTTCTGTTTTGCCAACCTCTTTCTCCTTATGCTCTCCTGCACTTCCTCATTCCACCACCACGTCTCCTTGTCTTCCTTTCTATTTCCAGATGTCATACCAAGTACTTTTCTAGCTGCCTCCCTCATCACTCCTGCAGTAGTTTCCCAATCACCCAACACCTCTTCACCACCACCGAGCCTCTGTCTGACCTCTTCCCTGAACCTCACACTACAGTCTTCCTCCTTCAGTTTCCACCATCTTATTCTTCTTTCAGTCCTCACTCTCCTCCTCTTCTTCTTCGCCTCCAAAACCATCCTACAGACCACCATCCGATGCTGTCTAGCTACACTGTCCCCTGCCAACACCTTACAGTCTCCAATCTCCTTCAGGTTGCATCTCCTGCATAGAACATAGTCCACCTGTGTGCACCTTCCTCCACTCTTATACGTCACCCTATGATCCTCCTTTTTCTTAAAATAAGTGTTCACCACTGCCATTTCCAACTACATCAATGGTGTTTATTCATGTAATAGAAATATGAAAAATTATGAAGATGGATTATTAATTGTATAGAGCTATATTTTCTGCTGATAAAACTGATAGGACTGACCTTCATGGTTTAATGACCAAAATATACAGTGAAAGCAACCAAAGGCAAAGATATATTCTCAAATGTAGCCAGACCTCAACCCAACTGAACATGCATTTCACTTACTGAAGTAAAACTGAAGGCAGAATAAAGCAAAGCATCTGCTGGGGTGCTTTTCTCCCAACCGCGATTTTAAGCTGATGTTAGTCTTTGACTTTGAATGAAGGTGTTTTTATAAGTACTTCTGTTAGCAGCTCTGGATACGGCCGTCTGTCAAAAGCCATAAATGTATATGTAAATGAGGAAAAAGGATTAGGATTAAGTAGTGCTAAAAATGAATAAGATGTTATTTATAAGTGTAAGTTTGTCCCTGATGAGCAAGCCGGTGGCAACTGTGGCAAGGAAAAACTCCTCGAGATGACAGAAGGAAGAAACCTTAAGGGGAACCAGACTCAAGAGGGAACCCATCCTCATCTGGGTTGCATTGAATGTCCATTTATTACAGATAAATGATGTTGCGGGGTACAGTAATCAGAAGCAAATTGTAGTCCTGAGTCAGTGTAGCAGACCGCTGACATCAACCACAGTCCAAATCCATCCTCCAAGAATTCCGCTCCCACTCCGGAATTCCATGAAACCACCCAAAGCGTAGAAGAAGTTATTCAGGCATGTGGCCCAGTCTAATCTGCACTAAATGGACACATATTGCAGTCTTATTATATACATCAATCATTAGTGGACATGGATATGCCAGGTGAGAATACCATGCTGGCATTGAAATGGCCATGATGTCACAAGATTTGGAATTCTCTAACAAATAAAACTGGGAGATAAACTAACCCTTAAAAGAGCATAGGTGTTAAACATAGCCTTTAATTCTATATTATATTTGAGACTGTAGAAAGGACGTTACTCATAATCTCACACTCCGGTCATGTTAGTTCTCACTCTCCAGTGTTCTGTATTGTTTTAAAAAATCACACTCTTGATATCATCCAAATGAGGATGGGTTCCCTTTTGAGTCTGGTTCCTCTCAAGGTTTATTCCTTTTATCATCTAAGGAAGTTTTTCCTTGCCACATTCGCCATGGCTGCTCATCAGGGATAAATACACATCGTTCACCTTAACTGTTAAATTCTGTTTAAACTCAAAGCTGCATAAAGACAATGTCTGTTGTGAAAAGCACTATAGAAATAAACTTAACTTCACTTGACTTATATGGTAGCATGAACCTGTGTTCCCTACTTCTTAATTATTAACTGAATCTTTAGGGGTTTGGTTAAGTGGTGTTTGTTCTGTATGGCAAACAAAAAAGACACGTTTCCTCATTTACTTTCAGACATGCGTCACTGATGTGGATAGCAAGCTAAGTTGCATTCGATAATCAGTTTGCTATAGTGCATTGAACCTACTGATAGACACTAAAGCCAGAATAGTGTCCATGTAATTGAATCTAATTCAAATGAAGGCCATTATTTGACAGTACACATTCTGAGGCCTTAAAGGTAAGACATTGCAGCTCTTATTTGTTAATTACAGAAAAAAAGTTCGCAAATCCTATGTGTCTAATTATAAGTTTTGAAAGACAAGAAGGTTCTAAATTATTAAACATATTCATTAATACAAGTGAAATGGAAAATACACTTTGTCACATGAGAACAAATGCATCAGCATCTGTTTCCCTTGGTAGTTAAACTAAAGCAATATGGAAGCAAAAACAATTCCATTAATGAGTTCTGGTTTAGATTAGGCTACAGGGAGATGTCCCCACATATCTAATGAACAGATTTTGTAAACATGCTGATGTAATATTTATCCACATAGCATTTATTTTATACAGAATACAGATTATTTTGGAAAATACAAACAACGTGTATATATATTTACACAATACATTTTATATACATTTTGATATAAAATTTTATATAAGTGAATTATGTGTATTAATCCCTAAGCAACTGACTGTGGCCAGGAAAAACTCCCTTAGATGGTATGAGGAAGAAATCTTGAGAGGAACCAGACTCAAAAGGGGAACCCATCCTCATTTGGGTGATATCAAGAGTGTGATTATAAGTGTTATAAAATATCATATAAAAAATATAAAACCTTTACAAAATTAAAAGCCTTTAAATGTTCAAAGAAGTCCAATGTTCAAACTCTACATGAAGTGGGATCTAAATAGTGCTGGTACATCTCTAGGATGTTTGCCTCATGACGAGCCTCTCGAAGTACTTCATGATGATAGGAGAGGGTGCAACGGGACGGTAGTCACTGAGGCAGGACACAGATGGTTTCTTCGGCACGGGGACGATGGTCGTTGTCTTGAAGCACTTTGGGACAGCAGTGATGCTCAGAGAGATGTTGAAGATGTCGGTGAGAACATCTGCCAGTTGGTCTGCACATCTTCTGAGCACTCTGCCAGGAATGTTGAGTGGTCCTGCAGCTTTGATTGGGTTGATTATGCTTAGAGCTTTCCTCACATCAGCAGTGGAGAGACAAAGCACCTGGTTGTTGGAAGGAAGGGTCTTCCGAGCTGTCACGTCGTTCTGCGCTTCAAAACGGGCGTAGAAGCTGTTCTAGAAGGGAACCATCACTGTCACAGGCAGGTTATGATGTCCTGTAGTTGGTGATGGCTTCAATGCCCAGCCACATACGCCATGTGTCACTGCTGTGTTTGTGGATACTCACACTTTGCCTCTCTGATGGCCTGGGACAGTTTGGCCCTCGCTGTTCTTAGGGCCGCCCTGTCGTCTGCCCTGAATACAGAGTCTCGGGTCTTCAGGAGTGCATGCAAGTCTCCAGTTATCCACGCGTTCTGGTTGGGGCATAAGATAATGTTCTTAGAGACGGTGACATCATTAATGCACTTGCTGATGTAGCTGGTCCCTGACGATGTGTACTCCTCCAAGTTGGTGAAGTTGCAGTTGGTTGCAGCCTTTCTAAACATGTCTCAGTCAGTAAATTCAAAGCTATAGTTTTGAATGCAGCGAAGATTTAGTTAAACTATCAGAGCGATGCAGCCTTGGTCTGAAGATAGAAATCAAGTCATTTGCGATTTTAACTAGAACAGTTTCTGTGCTATAATGGGGCCTGAAACCTGACTGAAACTCTTAAAAGATATTGTTTTCTTGTAAGAAGGAACATAACTGAGCAGACAAAATATTTTCTAAAATGTAGACATAAACAGAATGTTTGAAATGGGTCTGTAATTTGATAGTTTGTTTGGATCCAAATTAGGTTTCTTATTAAAGGGCTTAATAACTGCCAACTTGAGAGGTTTAGGGACATGACCTAAAGATACCAAGGAGTTAATAATATTGAGAAGAGGCTCACCAGCTGTATGTAACAATTCTTTCAGTAATGTAGTTGGAATGGGATCTAACAGACATGTTGTTAGTTTAGATGTGGTGATCAGATCACAAAGCTCTTCCTGTCCTATTCTTGTAAAGCATTGTAACTGTAATTGTGGAGCTTTAGCTTAGACTTGTTTACGAGATACTGTCAGAGGTTGGACCTCCATGATTTTGTTTCTGTGACGAAATTCATAAAGTCCTCACTACTAAACTGTAATGGAATATGCTTTTCAGATATCTGATTTGTTGTTGATCTAGCCACTGTACTAAAAAGGAACCTAGGATTGTTAAGGTTGTTTTCTGTGAGTTTGTTTAGATGTTTGACCCTAGCAGTGTTTAGCGCCTGTCTGTAGCTGAGCATACTGTCTTTATATGCAAAACTAAATACCTCATTTAGTTTTTCTCTATATTCTCTCCAGGTTATTGGCTGTTCTCTTAAGGGCATGAGTATGACTATTAAGCCATGGTGCTGGTGTTTTTTCTTTAACCTTTTTTAATCGGATAGGGGTAATGTGTCTAATGTGCTACTTGTTTTTCTGTCATTAGTATTCAGAACAAAAGTCCTACTAAGTTAATAATGTTGCGACATGGCTAACCTGCTCTACAGTATGTGTACAGTAGTGTGTACAGTATAAAGTAATGATCTGTGATATCATCACACTGAGGAAAAGTAGCTATATCAGTGACGTCTGCTCCATGGCATATTATTAAGTCTAGTGTGTGATGAAAACAATGATTTGGTCTATTGATGTTTTGTTTAACCCCAATGGAGTTTAATAAGTCTTAAAATTATAGTCCGAGGGCATAATTTAAATCATCTATGTAAATATTCAAGTTTCTTACAAGCAGCACTTAATCAAAATTGACCAAGAGGCCTGAAAGAAAATGAGCAAAGTCTTGAAGAAAATCAACATGGGGCCCTGGGGTCCATACACGGTGGCCAGAGCGAGAGATAGTAGGAGTTTTCTGTGCATGTCTGAAAGTACAACATCGAGAACAAGCATTTGAAATGATGTAAACCAGAATCCTAATCTCTACCTAACATTAATAAGGGTACGATGAATTTTCTTTTTTAATTGTAATAAGATCATTTCTTGATCTTCTTCTTCTCCTCTTCTTTCGGCTGCTCCCATTAGGGGTCGCCACAGCGGCTCATCCGTCTCCATACCCCCCTGTCCTCCACATCTGCCTCTTTCAACCCAACTACCTGCATCTCTTCCCTAACCACATCCATAAACCGCCTCCTTGGTCTTCCTCTTTTCCTCCTTCCTGGTGGCTCCATCCTCAGCATTCTCCGTCCCCATGTCCCTCCTCTGAACATGTCCAAACCATCTCAATCACGCCTGCCTCACCTTGTCTCCAAAATGTCCTACATGCGCTGACCCTCTAATAAACTCATTTCTAATCCTGTCCATCCTTGTCACTCCCAACGAAAACCTCAACATCTTCAGCTCTGCTACCTTCAGCTCCGCCTCCTGTCTTTTACTCACTGCCACTGTCTCTAAACCATACAACATCTCAGGTCTCACCACAGTCCTATAAACTTTCCATTTCACTCTCGCAGAACTCCTCCACCTCCACCACCTCTTCTCCCTGCAACTGCACCACTCCACTGCCCTCCCTCTCATTCACACACATGTACTCTGTCTTACTCCTACTGACTTTCATTCCCCTTCCCTCCAGCACGTACCTCCACCTCTTCAGGCTCTTCTCCACCTGCTCCCTACTCTCACGACAAATAACAAAATCATCCGCAAACATTATAGTCCATGGGGACTCCTGTCTGACCTTGTCCGTCAACCACTGCAAACAGGAAAGGGCTCAGAGCCGATCCTTGATGCAGTCCAAACTCCACCTTGAACCAGTCTGTCGTTCCTACTGCACACTTTAATGCTGTCACACTGTCTCCATACATGTCCTGCACCACCTTCACAAACTTCTCTGACACACCTCATACAGTACCACAACTCTCTTGGCACCCTTTCGTACGCTTTCTCTAAATCCACAAGCACACAATGCTACTCCTTCTAATCTTCTCTATACTTCTCCATCAACATTCTCAAAGCAAATAATGCATCTGTGGTGCTCTTCCTCGACATAAAACCATACTGCTGCTCACAGATGGTCACCTCTTCTCTCAGCCTGGCTTCCACTACTCTTTTCCAAAAGTTCATGGTGTGACTGATCAACTTAATTCCCCTGTAGTTACTGCAGGTCTGCACATCCCCCTTATTCTTAAAAAACGGTACCAGCACACTCCTTCTCCATTCCTCAGGCATCCTCTCACCTTCCAAAATCCTGTTAAACAATCTTGTTATAAACTCCACTGCCATCTTACCTAAACATCTCCATGCTTCTACCGGTATGTCATCTGGTCCAACTGACTTTTCACTCTTCATCCTCTTAATAGCTGCTTTCACTTCCTCCTTACTAATTCTATCCACTTCCTGCTTCACCAACTCCACACCATCCAACCTTCCCTCTCTCTCACTTTCCTCGTTCATCAGCTGCTCAAAATACTCCATCTTCTCAACACACTCTCCTCACTAGTCAACACATTTCCATCTCCATCCTTTATTGCTCTAACTTGCAGCACATCCTTCCCAGCTTGGTCTCTCTGTCTGGCCAATCGGTATAAATAATTTTCTCCTTCCTTAGTGTTCAACTTCTCATACAGCTCCTCATATGCCTTTTCCTTGGCTTTCGCCACATCCCTCTTTACCTGCTGCCGCATCTCCTTGTACTCCTGCCTACTTTTCTCATCTCTCTGTCGATCCCAATTCTGTTTTGCCAACCTCTTTCTCTTTATGCTCTCCTGCACTTCTCATTCCACCACCACGTCTCTTTGTCTTCCTTTCTATTTCCAGATGTCACACCAAGTACCTTTCTAGCTGTCTCCTTTATCACTTCTGCAGTAGTTGCCCAATCATCCAGCACCTCCTCACCACCACCGAGCCCCTCTCTAACCTCTTCCATGAATCTCACAATACAGTCTTCCGCCTTCAGTTTCCACCATCTTATTCTTCTTTCAGTCTTCACTCTCCTCCTCTGCTTCTTCAACTCCAAAACCATCCTACAGACCACCATCCGATGCTGTCTAGCTACACTGTCCCCTGCCGACACCTTACAGTCTCCAATCTCCTTCAGGTTGCATCTCCTACATAGAACATAGTCCACCTATGTGCACCTTCCTCCACTCTTATACATCACCCTGTGATCCTCCTTCTTCTTAAAATAAGTGGTCACCACTGCCATTTCCATCCTTTTAGCAAAATCTACCACCATCTGTCCTTACACATTCCTTTCCTTAAAGCCATACCTACCCATCACCTCCTCATCACCTCTGTTCCCTTCACCTACATGCCCATTGAAATCCACCCCAATCACTTATCACTCACAGGTACACCTTCTACCACTTCATCCAACTCACTCCAGAATTTTTCCTTCTCCTCCATCTCACAGCCAACTTGTGGAGCATAAGCACTGATGACATTTATAATCATCCCTTCAACTTCCATCTTCACGATCATCACCCTATCAGAAACTCTCTTCACCTCCACTACACACTTACTGTATTCTTCTTTCAGAATCACCCCTACACCATTTCTCTTTCCATCCACACCATTATAGAACAGTTTAAACCCACCTCCAATGTTCCTCCCTGGTCTTACTCCCTTTCCACTTGGTCTCCTAAACACACAACATATCTACCTTTCTCCTCTCCATCATATCAGCTACATCTTTCCCTTTACCAGTCATAGTACCAACATTTGAAGCACCAACCCGAACATCCACTCTCTAATACTTCTCCTTTCCCTGCTGTCTCTATAAATGTCTTCCTCCTCTTCTTCTCCTCCTTCGGCCAACAGTAGCCCATTTTCCACCGGTACCCTGTTAGCTAACGATACCTGTGGCGGTCATTGTTAAGTATGGATTTCTCTTTTGTGATCCACATATTTGATTTGGCGCATGTTTTTACGTTGGACGTCCTTCCTAACACAACCCTCCCCATTTACCCGGGCTTGGGACCGGCACTAAGAGTACACTGGCTTGTGCAACCCTAATGGCTGGGTTAATTTCTTGACCTTGTACTGTATTAATTTAGTCTTACTATATGGGGAATAGACATGGTTTCTATTAAATGGGCTATATGTGTACTTGTAACGATTTGGTTTGTTGTAAAACAGCAATCATAATTGTGAATTGCATGATGTCTTACCAGTCAGATGGTGTGCACCATCCTGGAGAAGTTGTCTGATGGGACTGGCACTCCAATTCTGCTGGGGTGCAGGCCATCAGGGCAGAAAAACCTGGGAAGATCCCAAAAAACAATCCAGTTATCAAGAAAGTGAAGTTTGTGTTCTCGACACCATGATTGTACCTATTCGATTAAAGCAAAAAGTCAACTGAACCTCTCAATTCCTCACTAGTATGTGGGAAGTGGTCCTGACACTATGATCCTTGTCTTGTGTGATGTGCTGTGTACCTTCTCAACCAGAATCCTGAAGTCCCTAATAAATTTAATTCTTGTTAAGCTTCGTTGCAATAACGTACCAAATAACATTGGCATTCGAATTTATCACATAATTTGTCATGAAAAAGTTTAGCTCCTTAAGCTGCCAGATGATATATAAAGTAATGAGTAATGGGGTTACTGTTTTATGAAGTTCCTTAATGGGTAATCCCAGTTACATTTTTAAGTAAAAATTAGAAAGTAAGTAATAATCAATCATTAGTCATTTGAAAAAAATATATATTTTTACCCTAATACTGGTTACATGTTACAGAGAATAAATACAATTTAGTGTTCGGGACTCAGACACAGTCTCAGTGTTTAAGTCAAGTCTGAAAACACATTTATTTTATTCAAGTCATTTATCAGTAGATTCTTCTTAAGTAAAGCAGCAGATCTGGAGAGATCAAGGAGGAAGTGTGTTCAGTGAACTGGGATATTTGTATGCTGTTGTCACCTCACTCTCACACGTTCACTCAGGTTTGTTGACAGTGGTGTGGTGGCGTCTCTTATCCCAGAGATCCCTCATGTCTATGTTACCTTCTGGTTCTCCCTTTTAGTTATGCTGCCATAGCGAGTATTCATACAACAAGGACACATAATAATCCATATCCTTCTCTCTCTCTCTCTCTCTCTCTCTCTCTCTCTCTCTCTCTCTCTCT
>JAAIIK010000136.1:1222752-1250575 GCA_014706435.1 Silurus glanis
AACATGAAATATTTTGTGTTCATATTGTCTGCAATGAAATACAAGTCTTACAAAGAAGACTTTTCCAAAAAGATCATAAATGTTTGCTGATATATGACATCATATATCAGCAAACATTTATGATCTTTTTGGAAAAGTCTTCTTTGTAAGACATTAGACAGAAGATAAAATCTATACAACCCTGATACAATTCCAGGTTTTTATGATTTAAAAAATCTACCTCAGTTTAATTTAAATAAATCTCATCACAAAACATTTTGTGTCAAAATCTAAAACAAAACTGGCATGCTGAGATTTTGACGGCGTACGTAAAACTCCAAAGTTTACCAAAATCCTGAAAAAATATTTCATAAATGTTAAAACCTTGGTGTGTGACCATTTAACCAAATGTTTACATATAACCATGTGCATTAGTTGTTGTAATCTGGAGCTAGTTACTTCAGACAATTAAATGAAAGGTAATGGCACAGATTTTTTATGAATGAATGTGATAACAGGACCACTGTGCTCGCACACAATTTAACTGTATGGGATGCAAATGGGGACCTCTGGTGTTCAAACAGTGCAGTTGTTGAATCAATAATTAAAAAGAATGATAATATTGAATATTTCTTTAATGCACATAGACATTTGCAATACAATGCATATATATATATATATATATATATATATAAACACACAAAATAAAACCAACATTTCAAGTTTTAGTGAAACCAGTCTTCCCTGACAGAATCAGAGCAACTATTGGAAGACTTTTGTCAATTGTGTATATAATAAACTTTATAATGAAAGAATTCTGAACAGTGTAACTATACAATGTGTCCAAAAAGCTTTTTTTCAATACATTGTGTAAATTTAAATTATTAACTATTTTTTTGTTTTGTACAAGTGTTTTTTTTTTCAGTTTTGTTTCACCAGTCTGGCAGCAATGTCGTCTAAGATGTGCTTGCCAGGCTTCATGTAAAATGAGCCAGTGTCCCAATCCATCTACGAAAACGATTTAAATACGTTCTTCTTACAGTCTCAGAGAATATACTGCACAGGTTAGGAAAGGTGAGGACTTTATTGTCACTATTATTGTAGAAGTACAGTTACAATGAAATGTTCAACTAGTAGTGCAAACAACAAAAATATTAAATGAAATTATAAGATTATTGTCCAAAAAAGGCATTAGAGCACTGACTGTTCTACATAATAAAAATTATGCATGAGAATTTTGGAAGCCATTTAGCTAAAAAAAAAAGGTAGACTTTTGGTCAACACTGTAAATATCTACCTTTAATAATTAATTGAACTCTGCTTTATTGCACAATCATGTTTGTTTTGTGTGTGTGTGTGTGTGTGTGCGTGTGTGTGTGCGCGTGTGTGCGTGTGTGTGCGCGTGTGTGTGTGTGTGTGTGTGTGTGTGTGTGTGTGTGTGTGTGTGTGTGTGTGTGTGTGTGTTCTGTTATGTTTTCAAAGATAATAAAATCTCATCCGGATGAGAACAACAATGTACAGGGAACATACTTATCTTGTGATGCAATGTAAAGTGGTTAAACATACACTTACTGGCCAGCAACTGAGTATATTTGGAACACCTCTACACCTACACTTACATGCAATGATACTATTAGCTGATCAAATGGCAGTAGCTAATAAATAGAATGATGCAGATACAGGTAAAGACCTGCAGTTAATGGGGAAAACTTCAGGATGTTGAAAAAATGTGATCCAGGTGGGTCTGACCACTGCAATTTACAGACAATGTTGCACAAAAAAACAAAAAGAGCCCAGTGAGTATCAGTTTTGCGAGGAGGAACATCTCATTAATGCAAGAGCTCAGAGGAAAATGATGAAACTGTTTCAAGCTAACACAGAGGATATGTTCACTACTGTGGTGAGAAGAAAAGCATCTCATAACTCAGAAATATGCAAAGCTTTGCAGCATGCAGAATGAATGTACAGTTGACGAATCTGCATCAAATTTGTAAAGCAATCGTGTTAAGATGATCCAGAATCTCAAGGGAATTAATCAAACAACTTGGAATTTGTGCCACTGGGGCTGTTCTGAGAGTTCAGTTCAGAGGGTTTGCTTCACTAATATTGTTATACCCTTCATATATATCATTTCATGTCCATATAAACTGTAAGACAAGCGCAAACTTTATTTATTTACTTTATTTACTTTTAAACCCTTTATTTTTTTCTGCAAACAGGATACTGTGTACTTTATACCAGCCACAGAAATTCTAGCAGCATTAGAGCAGAAGTGACTGTCTGCTGTTAACAAAAGGAAATGTTTATAACAGAAATACAAAGGCATGAGAGAGTACAGAGTACAGAAAATGACTTGTTGACTTTGCTTATTCTTCAATGCGAATGACCGCTGAGCCACTCAATCACTTAGAAATGATTGATAATGACAGATATTATCAGACAAAGATAGTATTTGAGCTAATAAAAAGGCTTACGTTAAAAGTAGGCCTACCACTTATTGAGTTACATGTCCCAGATAGAATAGCCTTTATTTGTCACATATACATTACACAGTAAAATGCTTTTGTTCGCATATCCCAGATTGTTCAGAACCTGGGGTCAGAGTGCAGGGTCAGCCATGATACCTCTGGAGCACAGAGACTTAAGGCCCTTGCTCAGGGGCATAAGAGTGGCAGCTTGGTGATACCGGGGCTTGAACCGATACCCCGACCTTCCAATTAGTAACCCAGCACCTTAACCACTGAGCTCCCACCCACCAAGATGACAAAGTAATGTCATTTCCACAATAGGTTTTGAAGCTATAATTTCCATCCAACAGCTTGACGCACATAAGAAGTGAGAGAACATTTTGTACTACACGTAAAAAAGAAATGGTTAAGCAATTCTTTCCAGATATGCCTAGTGTTTATGCATTATGCATAATAACCCAATACTAAGCAAACCTATTAGTAATAACTGACACAATTAAATTCTAATACAATATATGATATAGTAAAAGTAAAAATACAGAAGCATTATACAATGTAATACACTGTAATGAGAACTAGATCATAGACTACATAAATACTTACCCAAGAGTGGCAGCTGCCATTCTTGGGCCCTTGAGCAAGGCCCTTAACCCTCTGTGCTCCAGGGTTGCCGTATCATGGCTGACCCTGCGCTCTGACCCCAGCTTCTGAGCAAGCTGGGATATGCAAAGAACAAATTTTCACTGTGCTGTAATGTATATGTGACAAATAAATAAAACTATTCTACTCCCTGAGTCATGTGTTCTCAAAGTGGGTTTTATTATTATTTATTATTATTATTATTATTATTATTTTTTACTATACTGAAGTATTATTTTTGGAAATCGAGACTGTTCACTTGAATATAACGTGATAAAAAAGTTTTGGTCAAACTATTTTATAGTGCATTATAAAAAAAAATTATCATTCAAGTAAAACTGATCATTCTGATTAATTATACATTTTATAAATGTTTATAACTTCTAAAAGAGAGTACATTCGTGCCTGTACTCTTTTTTTCTTACCTTGAATTATTTGCACGTATCTTTGTTGTCATTTGTTCTGACCTGCTGTTGATTTTTTTTCTTTTGGTACTTGTTGATCAGCCTTTGGCCCTGCGTGTTTACAATAATCCGAGGTGGTCAGCGTTTGTGCTGACGCGCTGTGGGGGCTCGTGGGGGGCTGTGCGTCACCGCACGTCTCTCCTTGAACTTTATTATTTCTGATAGGACACTGCTTTGGTCAATAAACTGCATCGGTCATGGCGTATAAAATGCGCGAGCCCCTGCATTGTCAGATTCAGCTGGAGACAGCGAAAGGTTTCAGGCTTTCTTTAATTACTGCTTGGGATAAAATAGATTTTATTCAAAAGAAAATATTTATAGGCTGCATTTATATCGATTTGGATCACCAGCTATAGTCGCGGAAATGCAGGCTTTGGGACATTGCGGTTTGTGCGTGTCGAGAGGATTTTTTCAGAGCCGGACCAACTTCCTGCTGACGCGAGCCAACATGGCTGCCATCCGTCAAGCTGCAGCGTGTTTTCATTTAGTCAGGTATATACTGTATATAAAACGATGTATTTAATTAATGTTATACTTGTGGACGAACGTAGAGGATTTGTATGATGTGGCGGATTTGTGCAGTGCGTGTATACTGTACATCATAGCCGTAAACCAGCACACTACTGTAATAGGACATACTGTTCAGCACGAAGTTATGGGGGTTTGACTATAGGCGGTAACTGTTTTATTTTCTAGTCTGTTGTTTTGTAGAGTTATCGGTCATTTTTTTTGAACATTGAGTTGAATTGTAAACTTTTAACTCCTAGAGCCACAGCCAGTGGGATTTCCATCAACAGAAAACCAGTACTGCGGCTTCTGCGCATCTCAGAAATGATGCAGAAAAACGTTATGTCCTTCAGTGTGTGCAGTGGACTGTCCACTGTTCCCTTCCTACAGGTATACTGAACTCCAAATCCATCTCTTCTCGGCTGTTGTAGTAGACGTGGAACTGTGAACTGTTTTTCATTGTGTTCCTAAGACTTTTGAGGGCAATACACATTATTTTGTTGGTTTTATTACAGCAGGCAGAAAACCTCTCGCATGAGTCTTTGATTCGACGGGCATCCTGCTTGGTCACAGACAGTGCCAATACCTACCTTTCCCAAACCACCATGGCTCTTGTAGATGCCCTCACACTTTATACAAAGGTGTGTGCTGGTGTTTAATGGCTCATCCATTGTGTCTTTGTTGTTTTTTTTTACTGTCTCATAATGGAATCTTATATTTCTGATATTGAGATACTTCAAGCTACATATATATAGTGAATAATATTATCTCTTCCTGTTCCCAGGCTTTGCACACCCTCATCGCTCTACAAAAGCGCTATTTGGCATCAATTGGAAAACTCACTCCTGCTGAGGAAGACAGCATTTGGCAAGTGCTCATTGGCCAACGAGTGGAGGTAATTCTTGTTGATAATTAATAATTGTGTTATTATTAATTAGGGTATAAAATTACTTGTTTCTTTAGCACAGATAACAAAAAACTGATCTTTGGAATTCAGTGTAAAGGATCATTCTGTGATGTACAGTCAAACAGCAGCAAAAAAGAATATGCTTTAATTTTTACTGATGCACAGATTTACGAAAAAGCTTTTAAAGCAAGCACTGTTTTTCTTTTTTCAGGTTGGAGACAGGCTGGATGACTGTAAACGCTTTGAATCAAACTGGATGAATGCTATCAACCTCTGTGAAATGTCAGCAGAGGCTGCCTACAATGCAGGTATGTGTTTGTTCATATGTGGGGTTGAATGACTTGCCCATTAATTGTTATGGTTGAAATCAACGATTATATGATTTTATTTCAGGAGCAGAACATGCATCCAATGCATTAAAGAGCAGTGTGGAAGCAGCACAGTCTAAGGTAGAGGAAATGAGAAAACTGCAGCTGGCAGCACAGAAGAGTCTGGCTGAAATGAAAGCCGAAGAGATTCAGAGAATGGCTGAGTATGCATCAAGCATCAACTTACAGGATCTGGAGGATGTTCCAGAGGCGTACCTCCGTGAGGACTGAGAAAGCACATAATGATTGAGAAATGAATTTTATTATTATTATTATTATTATTATTATTATTTTTATTTTTTTTTTTTTTTATGAACAACTGATTTAAGTTATTGTCCAGCCTTTCAGCTGTGAAAATATAGTACAGCTGAGAACCAGTGATTTATTATTATTTATATTTGGTTTGGGTTAGAATATCAAATGGATTGGAATATAATTTCAAGGCATTGAATTACAGACTAATTTTGTTAATGCATGAGTTGCATTATGGGTATTTATTTTAATATCTTCCTACCATGCTTTGCTGTCATCCTGTAAAAGTGGTGCTATATTATCTATATTGTTTTTGGAAAAGAAATGCATGTCATAGCTTATAATTACATCTTACATATTTCTCAAATGGAAGCCATTAAATTGACCAGATGATGTACACTAATCTGCGATTCTTTGAAAAATGTACGTATTGCTGCTTTATTTTATGTAAATAAAATCTTATTTTTCTATAAATGCACCAACTGTATTATTGAGTCATATTTTAGTGAATAGACATATAGTACCATCTGCTGCAAAGAAAATAGAAGTTGCTTATCTTATTTGTGTTGCTGTGTTTAAATGCAAACTCAGTTTAAATAATTTGAATACATGGCATACTTTTAATTATATTATAAAGAAAGAACAAATTAGGTTTTCCTTCCTTGTTCCTAGTGATGGTCACCAGATCCACCATAACCTTGACCAGTGTCAGTGCTTACCAGATCTAGGAATTTGATAGCTGGACTTCTACCTTTAATATGGTACACCAAACATCAAAATTCAGTTAATGGGAGAAAATTTTACAAAAACCTGTTTTAACAATTGTAGCTTTTCGATGGTTTCTGCAGTTTCTCCAAAAAAAAGGAGGTGGATTGTCTACGGTGTCTTTGTATACCATGGCACTGTTTCCCTTTTTTCAAACTAAAATTCCCAAACCTGTTTTTGAATGACAGAGCCACTGTGCAAAACGTAAGGTTCATGAAGACATGGCTTGTCTTGTCTTTATGAGCTTAAGTAAAGAATGAAAAGGTGATCAGACTGTCAGTGAGTCCAATATGTTTTGTGGGTTGTAAATAAAGTGACTTATGTTCGTGTCTGTTACATATCCAGGTAAAGGTCTATTAAGATCTGTCAATATAAAGTCAACATTAAGACAACAGTGTTACATATTTTGGCAACAGTTTCAGTCTGTTTTCTTTCTAACTAGGTTTTTTTTTTTTTTTACTATAACAAAATGTGGACTTATGCAGAAAAAATTACATTTCACGGATGAATTGTATGAAATTATAGGAAAAGCACTGCTATAACCTCAAAGTAATTAGCTGTTGTGGCTGTTAATTTTACTGATTTTCATATACAGTAATGGCATTATCAGCATACTGTAATTTAATGATCTTCTTTCGGCTTCTCCCATTAGGGGTCGCCACAGCGGATTATCCATTTCCACACTACACTGTCCTGTACATCTGCTTCTTTCAACCCAACTACCTGCATGTCTTCCCTCACCACATCCATAAACCTCCTCCTTGGACTTTCTCTTTTCCTCCTTCCTGGTGGCTCCATCCTCAGCATTCTCCTACCGATATACCCCATGTCCCTCCTCTGCACATGTCCAAACCATCTCAATCTCGCCTCCTTCACCTTGTCTCCAAAACGTCCTACATGCACTGTCCCTTTAATAAACTCATTTCTAATCCTGTCCATCCTCGTCACTCTCAACGAAAACCTCAACATCTTCAGCTCTGCTACCTCCAGCTCCACCTCCTGTCTTTTACTCAATGCCACTGTCTCTAAACCATACAACATCGCAGGTCTCACCACAGTCCTATAAACTTTTCCTTTCATTCTTGCATACACTCTTTTTTCACAAATGACTCCTGCCACTTTTCTCCACTCATTCCACTGCCCTCCCTCTCATTCACACACATGTACTCTGTCTTACTCCTACTGACTTTCATTCCCCTTCTCTCCAGCGTGTACCTCCACCTCTCCAGGCTCTTCTAAACCTGCTTCCTACTCTCACCACAAATCACAATATAATCCGCAAACATCATAGTCTATGGAGACTCCTGTCTGACCTCGTCCGTCAACCTGTCCATCACCACTGCAAACAGGAAAGGGCTCAGAGCCGATCCTTGATGCAGTCTAACCTCCACCTTGAACCAGTCTGTCGTTCCTACTGCACACTTTACTGCTGTCACACTGTCCTCATACATGTCCTGCACCACCCTCACATACTTCTCTGACACACCTGACTTCCTCATACAGTACCACAGTTCCTCTCTTGGCACCCTGTTGTACGCTTTCTCTAAATCCACAAACACACAATGCAACTCCTTCTGACCTTCTCTATACTTCTCCATCAACATGCTCAAAGCAAATAATGCGTCTGTGGTGCTTTTCCTCGGCATAAAACCATACTGTTGCTCACAGATGGTCACCTCTTCTCTCAGTCTGGCTTCCACTACTCTTTCCCATAACTTCATGGTGTGACTGATCAACTTAATTCCCCTGTAGTTACTGCAGGTCTGCACATCTCCCTTATTCTTAAAGATTGGTACCAGCACACTCCTTCTCCATTCCTCAGGCATCCTCCCACCTTCCAAAATCCTGTTAAACAATCTTGTTAAAAACTCCACTGCCATCTCTCCTAAACATCTCCATTCTTCTACCGGTATGTCATCTGGTCCAAATGACTTTCCACTCTTCATCCTCTTAATTGCTGATCTCACTTCTTCGTTACTAATCCTATCCACTTTCTGCTTCACAATCTCCACACCATCCAACCTTTCCTCTTCTCTCTCTCGTTTTCCTTGTTCATCAGCTGCTCAAAGTACTCCCTTCATCTTCTCATTACAATCTCCTCACTAGTCAACACATTTCCATCTCCATCTCCATCCTTTATTGCTCTAACTTGCAGCACATCCTTTCCAGCTCGGTCTCTCTGCCTGGCCAATGCCCGGTACAAATCCTTTTCTCCCTCCTTAGTGTCCAACTTCTCATAAAGCTCTTCATATTCCTTTTCCTTTGCTTTCGTCACATCCCTCTTTACCTGCTGCCGCATCTCCTTGTGCCTACTTTTCACATCACTCTATCGATCCCAATTCTGTTTTGCCAACCTCTTTCTCCTTATGCTCTACTTCACTTCCTCATTCCACCATCACGTCTCTTTGTATTCCTTTCTATTTCCAGATGTTACACCAAGTACCTTTCTAGCTGCCTCTTTCATCACTCCTGCAGTAGTTTCCCAATCATCCAGCACCTCTTCACCACCACCGAGCCCCTGTCTGACCTCTTCCCAGAATCTCACACTACAGTCTTCCTCCTTCAGTTTCCACCATCGTATTCTTCGTTTAGTCTTCACTCTTCTCCTCTTCTCCTTTACCTCCAAAACCATCCTACAGACCACCATCCGATGCTGTCTAGCTACACTGTCCCCTGCCAACACCTTTCAGTCTCCAATCTCCTTCAGGTTGCATCTCCTACATAGAACAAAGTCCACCTATGTGCACCTTCCTCCACTCTTATACGTCACCCTATGATCCTCCTTCTTCTTAAAATAAGTGTTCACCACTGCTATTTCCATCATTTAATCAAATCTACCACCATCTGCCCTTCCACATTCCTCTCCTTAAAGCCATACCTACCCATCACCTCCTCATCACCTCTGTTCCCTTCACCTACATGCCCATTGAAATCTGCCCCAATCACCAATCTTTCATTCCTAGGTACACCTTCTACGACTTCATCTAATTCACTCCAGAATTTTTCCTTCTCCTCCATCTCACAGCCCACGTGTGGAGCATAAGCACTGATGACATTTATCATCATCCCTTCAACTTCCATCTAAACGTTCATCACCCTATCAGAAACTCTCTTCACCTCCACTACACTCTTACTGTACTCTTCCTTCAGAATCACCCCTACACCATTTCTCTTCCCATCCACACCATGAAAGAACAGTTTAAACCACCTCCAATGTTCCCTTTCCACTTGGTCTCCTGAACACACAACATATCTACCTTTCTCCTCTCCATCATATCAGCTATCTCTCTCCCTTTACCAGTCATAGTACCAACATTTAAAATACCAACCCTAACCACCACTCTCATTCACTTTTCCTTTACCTGCTGTCTCTATAAACGTCTTCCTCCTCTCTTTCTCCTCCTTCGGCCAACAGTAGCCCAATTTGCACCGGTACCCTGTTGGCTAACAATACCTTTGGCGGTCATTGTTAACCCGGGCCTCAACCGATCCGGTATGAAATTCTGATTCGTGATCCGCATATTTGATTTGGCACCTGTTTTACGCTGGATGTCCTTCCTAACGCAACCCTTCCCATTTATCCGTGCCTGGGACCGGCACTAAGAGTGCACTGGTTTGTGCAACCCTAATGGCTGTGTTATAGATTTAATAGCATGAAAAGCCAAAAAAACCATGGGTTATATTTTGTATTTAATTAAATTACAAATATGTTATTAATACACTTGAAACGCTTTGCTGATACTACTGCAAATAATTATGAAATAGTCCTACATGCAACATGCAACAATAAAAGCTTTGAACTATGGCTGAACTTAAACACACAGACATCAAATCAGTGGATGAGTGTCAACATCAGTGACAAAAATGGAAAACAAAAACTAGATCAACTCTGAACATTCCAAAAAATCTACTGATAAGTCACAACAAACCATAATAAAAGCAAATAAAGCACATAGTAGAAACATTCAGCTGCATAATTTATTCATGCTGCAATGCATGCTGGGCGTTTTATACTGTTCTTGCACACAACATGCATTGCAGCATGAAAGTTTGTTGTCATCGTTGAGTTTCATGCGCTGATTCTTGATGGGTCCAAACAGGTTGAAGGTTGAAGTTGCTCAAAACTATTTGTATTGCTGTGTTAAAATGGCAAACTCAGTTTAATGGTTAAGTAATTAAAATACAGAGCAGGTTGTATCCATAAAATAAAGCAAGAACAAATACTGTTGAAGCAGGAGCGTCGCTTATTTCTTTCAACCCATTTTACAAAGATGTTTTGTCTCGTTCTTTTATGAATACATTTATTAAAAAATGTTACTGGGGCAGCAAAATTGGTCCTAATGCAATTTGACAGACTAATGTTAAATACACTGCATACGAACACCAAGAGTCAAAAATCAACTTAAAATAAAATCTCTTGGGAAATCAGAAGAGGATGATTAAACAACACCAAACATACCATTACCAGCTTCACTAATTACTAACCGTTATGTCTTTATTTCTGTCATATGTGTAGAAAAGCTCTTTTGAGATTTTAGCTGTTGAATTTTAAGTCACCATAATAGTAATCAGTGATTGCTTAAGTTGGGCTCTTGAACCTTGACATTTTAAATTTAGTTTTTCTTTGGTTCCTGTCATTAATTGGTGCAAGAACAGCTAAAAAGACTAAAGGCTGACATTGTGTTTGTGCTTATAAAATTCTATGACTCTAGTCTTTTTCAGGTGTTCCCTTAAAAATGAATTATTTAAAGTCTAATTTAGGATGTATGGGCAATACAACTGCACCACAGATACAACAACAATTAAGTATTTTAAAATGTTCCAAGCACTTAACTCTGTTGATATCTGTGTGTGTTGTTATTTGCTCAATCAGCATATAAATGAAACATTGGTAACAATCAAAAATTGAAAAATCAACCCTGAACATCACAAAACAGTCTTCTGAAAAGTAACAACAAATCAAACAACACCAAAATAAAATAAACTAAAGAAAATATTAAGAATGTTCAGCTGCATAGTTTATTCATGCTGCAATGTATGCTGGGAGTTGTGTACTACACGAGCACCCAGCATGCATTAAGGTATGAACTAGAGGATAGATCAGATAATCTTTCTGTAGAATTGTGGAGCTGAAAAAAAAAATACAGCAATTAAAGATTACACACATTGAACCATGTGGTGTCTGAGCTACAACAGCAGAACACCATGTTGGACTTTAATTCTCTCAACCAAGAGCAAGAAATTACTTGACTTGACATATGAAGAGTGATATCAGATGAGGTGACCCCTCTTGTGCCGTTTAACCCTCATAAACAGCCCACATTTCTTTTCCAATTGTGGCACTTGCCTACACCATCTTCTCTCACCACCAGTGGGCAGTCCGACATAGAAAAGACAACGTGTGGTTATAGCTTCCTTAAACACACTCATAGTATATACAGTATAAACTACCTGGATTGCACATAAATCGTCTACATCCCTTTTCCATATTTCTGTACTTCTCTCTAACCAAAAATACTATAATTTCACAAACATCTTTGTAACATCTTTATTATTCAAATTGAAATTACACTGAAAGTAATAACGAAAATCAGAATAACTCCTTTACAGAATAACATTAAAATTCCTGATGTACAAAAGTTACAATCTGCCTAAAACTCTGTTGTGAGGAATTATAGCACACCTTTTAAAAATACATAAAACAAACAGGAAAAATAAGTTCGAGTTTAACTGTGTCAGGAAGAGTGTGTTATGTGTACACACTACAGTGTTAAAGTAACAAGTTTCTGGGATAATGAATTGACTAATTAAATGAGGATTAAGCGTTAGTGATGAAGACCTGCGAAAAAGCAGAATCACTAAAGGAAAGAGAAACAAGAGCAGAGAAACACATCTTACAACCAAAGCCAATGATGAAATAAACTGAAAAAACACATTAAATCTTTTATGATCTCAGCAGAGAAGTCAAGTCAAGTCAAGTCAAGTCAAGTCAAGTCAAGTCAAGTCAAGAAGCTTTTATTGTCATTTTAACCATATATAGCTGATGCAGTGAACAGTGAAATGAAACAATGTTCCTCCAGAACCCAGGTGCTACATAAAACAACATAAAACAACAGTCACAGAAACAGAAAAACACAGGGCCAAGAACTAGTGGAAAGATCCTCGCCACATAAAGTGCATGTGTGCAACTGGTGCAAACAGTGCAAAAGACAACACAGGACAGTGCAGGACAATACACAATACACAAAACACAAAATAGCTCCAGTAAAGCACACGCAAATAAAGCACATAGTAGAAACATTCAGCTGCATAATTTATTCATTCTGCAATGCATGCTGGGAGTTTTATACTGTTCTTGCATCCAACATGCATTGCGGCATGAAAGTTTGATGTGCCCCCAAACAAGGTTTTGTTTTTTGTACATAAAACGTTTTTGAAATCTTTTAATATTCGTTAATGTCCCCAAAGCTTTCTTGTTCAATTGTAATACTTACCACAAACAGTATGAAACTAATTAGATTTAACAGAAAATAAAAGTTTAAATACCAGTTATAACAAATAAATAAATTCAAAAGTTTATAGTTATATGACCTAACTTTTAGAAACCAATAAAAAAAAATTTGTTATAATACATAAACATAAAACTAATAGCAAATAGCCAACTAAACAACCACTGATCTACAAAATGGTGAGGTCAAACAAAACATTTTTAATTAAGTCTCAAAGGATTTGTTTTGTAAATATATGACAAAAATAAAGTCAAACTGTAAAACTGTTGTTTAATCATTTGTTTTCATTTAGTTGATTTCGTCTAAGGCTGTGGCTGTATGTCAGTTGTAGTTTTGCAATTCACAGTATACTGTTTATACTTTCTCCAAAACAACAGAATTACTCAGAAAGCATTATTTTATAGGAGATTTTACTGTTTTAATAAAAAAAAAAAATAAAACCAGCATGTTACTGGCAGAATGTGGCTGTTTGTTTGCAGCTATTTTTTTTTTTTTACTCCTAAGCAGTTTCAGAAATACTCAGGCCAGCCCTTCCGCAACAACAAATAATCCATGGTAGAAATTTTTTTTTTCTTTTTTTTTTAAACATACAACAATTTGACAGACTTTTGTTAGTTAAATTCGCTGCACACAAACACCAAGAGTTAAAAATCAACTAAAAATAAAACTCTTGAGAAATCAGCAGAGGATGATGAAATAACTCCAAACATACCATTACCAGCTTTACTTATTTCTAACTGGTGTGTCTGTATTTCTGTAATTTGTGTATAAATTTGTAGTAGTTTTACATTAGTAAGTTTACCACAATTTCTGAGATAAATGTAACTAGCTAACCTTTATCTACAATTATTAGCTAGCTTGGCTTGTCATTCCTATTCTCCTGTTAATTAACTTCACCATTTCTACAATTTATAATACACTTGCTACTGTTACCTTATTACTTATTACACTTATTACTAACCGGTGTGTCTTAATCTGTCATAGTGAGATTTTAGCTGTTGAATTTTAAGTCACCATAATAGCAATCAGTGATTGCTTCAGTTGGGCTCTTGAACCTTGACATATTAATTTTAGTTTTGCTTTGGTTGTTGTCATTAGTTGTTACATAAAAACCTGAAAGGAAATTTAATCTCTTGTGCATGTGTGATCAATGGTTAATACATTGCTACCACTGATAGAACAGCAATCAATTATTACTTAATGTTTTAAACATTAAAAAGAATAGAATTCTGAGCAAACTTCAATACACACAGACATCAAAAGTTAACATATTAATCTCAACATTGGTGGCAATCAAAATTTGGGGGAAAAAAAAAAATCAACCCTGAACATCACAAAACAGTCTACTGAAAATTAACATACAAAACAACACCAAAATAAAAGCAATTAAAGAAAATATTAAGAACATTCTGCTGCATAGTTTATTAGTATTAAGTATTTTCTTTTTAGATTCAGATTTTTTCAGAATTTTTTTCAAATTAAAAGCATTTGCCATCGCTTATTTCATTGTGTCACATGTATGATATATAGGCACTGGTATCCTGGTGTTGCTGGTATCTAATATTTTATATATTAATGTGTATAGAATTTTTTAATCTATAGATTTTTTAATCATGGGCTTGCGGTGTGGCTCCCTATTAATGATTTCGGGAATGCATTAAATAGACTGATTGTATTAAATGGTGATAAGTGATGACCAACATTACCAATTTTTGTATTACTGGACAAATTTATGGCAGATGCTTGAAAGATGGTGCAGTCTGGAGTCTGACTGTTTGCACAAAATAAATACTTTTTTGCCCTCTGTATGAACACTCACAGTTATACAAAGAGGACTTGAATTTCACGGGTTGTTGATACCGCGAGGGTGAGCTCCAATCGCTTGAGCAGAAATAATCCCGCCCATACTGATTGCTATGGTTACAAGAGGCAATGTAGATAAGTACAATTATTTAGCAGCACCCAACTCACTGATACAGACTGGTCACCTTTTCATCCACTTTAATGAAAGTGCTGTTTTCATGTTCAGTGGTTTTCAGGTTTTGTTCAGAAGACAAGCTTAGCAGAGTCCAAAATCATGGCAAGCAGACAAGGATTTATGTGTGTTATAGATTCTATTGTAATTATAAACAACAATATTAATTACTAATGATTAACATTGAATATCAACAAAAGCATCATAGGCAGCTTGCAGTATTGTTTGGCTAAAAATGATTGAACATGAAAGGCGACACTTTCGGTAAAGCGAATGAAAGGAGTATCAGTTTGTGGCAGGCTGTTCGGTGCTGCTAAATAATTCAAGATACAGTAACTAATGTATGTGTTTGTTAAATATCCAGGTAAAGGTCTACTAAGCTCTGCACAAGTCAACCTAAAGACAACAGTGTTGAATGTTTTGGCAATGGTTTCAGTCTGTCTAAATAGGAATTTTGGACTGTAACAAAATGAGAATTTACATAGAAAAGTTTACATTTCACGTATTATATTTTAACATAATGTATTTATGATATTATAGGAAAAGCACTGCTTCAACAACAGTCATTAGCTGTTGTGGCTGTTAATGTAACACATTTCCATATAATTACATGATTAATATAATCTAATCTAATAACCTAATATAATAATAGAATGTAAGTTAGATTAATTTGCTATAGGCAGAAATCAATAGTTTTGATTAAAATGCACCTCTGTAGTTTAATACAGAAATTGAGCATTTTGTGTATTGGAAATCAACAACTTTAAGAGCCCTTATAGAGAGCTTGAATCAACTTAAATATTTGCAACACTTGCACAGACAATCTTATCTCACCACAAAGGAGCAATCCAACATAAAAATACCATATATGGATCTAGTTCGTTGGTCATCTACAATCCCCAATCTTTATTTGTCTAGTTTAGATGGTTCTCTGGCCATGATAGCTTCAGTTTTCTGTCTAGATTGCTCAGTAGAACCAGGTGAGATCTTCCAAAGCTGTAGTACATCTACCATACTGCTCTTATGTGTTGAGATGCTTTTCTGCTCACCATGGTCGTATAGAGTAATTGTTTGAGTTACTATGTATCTCCTTAATAGCGGTTTAAATCAATGCAGTGGTTTTTCTTTCTTTCTCTCTTTTTCTCTCTTGCCACAGATTTGTTTTTCTCTACGTGTCTTTTTGTCTTTTGCAAAAAATACAACTCTACATTAGCAGTGTTTTTTTTTTTTTTTTTTTAAACCTGTTTAATGTTTGTGAATTTGGTTACTGCTTTATTTTGATGTAAAAATAATATTTTTCTATGAAAAATAAACCATAACCTTAACCAACTTAAGTGATTACTATTTTAGATGGAAACTGTTTTTTCACATGCAATAAATATAGTCTTTCTGTTGTCACTTATTTTACTCTTATTTTCATAATTAATGATACCAGATTTAAGAAGTTTAATATAACTAGACCCCAAAATGCTGTATGCACACCTTTGGGATGAATTTGTACTCTGAATTTACCCCAGACCTCCTCATCCAACATCAGTGCCTGACCTCTATAATATTTATATAGCAAAATGTATAAATCCTCACAGCCATGTTGCAAAATATTTTGGAAAGCCAGGGGGGGAAGTTAAAAAGCCTGTATGCATGTAATGTTCAGGTGTTTTTGTGTTGCCTGCCTCTACAGTGTACAGTGTAAGTGTATGTGTGCCAGGTGCACTGTGATGGACTGGTGTACCATTAGTGGAATAGTCCTGCCAGAATAGTGTGTGTGACCAGAATACCATGATGAAAGTCAGTAGACCCATTGCTGTGTAGCTTCGCAGTCTATTAAGCTGCAACCTCAGAAATATACACATAAACTTATGAAATATAATGTGAATATCATATAATTACAGAATATGAGCTCAAACATCAGATTAAACAACATGGTTCCATCTTTATTCGGTATCTAAACTGCATTTTTAGCTCATCTCTTGTGAACTGTAGTAAGATCATCCATGGAAAGATTCCAGCAGTAATTGGCAGGGATGGACGGACTACATTTCCTTTGGTATCTTTGTTCATGCCTGCAATATCCTGTTGTAATCTCTCCCTACGCTCATCACTCACTGCCACACAGTTCAAAGGGAAATAGTCTAAATGCAATTGTAAGAAGTTAGACGATGATGCAGTTAAGTTGCACATGTAATGTAACTATAATGAATAGCCACAAATGCTGTAAATGTTAGGCAATGACACTTTCACAAGCCACCAAATGTAACTGTATGATGTGTAGATCTGACTTAGAAAAAAAACATTTACTCTGCAATAAAAGACCAGTAAATTACAGTTAGGTAAAATATTTAGTCTGAAAGTAAAGATAAATTTATAAACTTTCATATGCTTCTACCATACTTTGTCGAGAAATTACAAGGCATCAAGTTTATCAGACGCCCCTCGCTTGTAAGTAAATATACTCACCTGTGTATAAATGATTTCAAATCTTTATCGTGAAATATCTTGAAAACTTAACACCTTTATCAACTGTTTTCTAAGTCATGTAATCAAAATATGTAAGAATTAGTACATTTTCATCTCGGAGGTCGATCATTTCCCAAAATTTGTAGACCAGTTTAATAAAATCTTAAGAACACCTCGTAGCAAAGAAATAGCCAGCAGATGGTGCTGTCCTGCCATTTTTTCTTTTACATTTTTTTTTTACTATTACTTTTCAGCTCTTAATAAATTACAAGTGTTATTTGCATCACTGCTACAGCTGTCTGGTCAGAGCTTCAGCACCAGAAGAATTCCCCTCCTGACATACAGTAATCCCACACTACAGCACTTCTCAAACAGCAGCACACAGTATATCAGCATTAAAGCATTACCTAATGTTTTTTTTTTTTTTGTTAAGATTTTGCATTCTGTATGTAAGATTTTTCTGTCCCTCGAGGTTCTCGTGTAATACATTAAAACTACTGCATTATTCTGCACTCAGCTCACAACTTTCAACGTTTTTATCACCTACTGGTCACTTGGGCTCAATTACAGAACAAGTCCCATAATTACATACATATATTATCACGAATCAGTAACCTAATTAAGTTAAATAAATACATACATGTTTATTAGTTTGCAGTGTTGGATATTTCAATGTCAAATATCTTACTTTTTACTCAAATACATTTTGCGAAATCAGTCGTTCTTTTTTATTTATGAGCGGAAATAAACTTAACCCGTCAAACACGCAGCAAGTCACCAATCAGGGTCGAGTGCGCGCACCAATCAGGGTCGAGTGCGCGCGCTGCGCTCTGCACTTCTTTCGAGTGCCGCCTGGCGGATTTAGACGAAATGACCAGCATCTTCCTGTGGAGCGTCAGGAGCGAAAAAAAGAACATTGTTTGTTTTTGTTGTTGTTGTTGTTGTTTTTACCGCTCATTTGCACGGTCGCGTCAATTATTATATCATGTAACGGTTAATGAACCTGGTCTGGACTCGGAGTGCGCATCCACCACCAGGAGAAGTTTCTTCACTCATACACTCAGAAAGGAGAGGCGGGGTTTGGGTGACGTCATGCCAGTAAGAAGAACTGAATACAAATTAAAATAATGTATGAAAAAAAAGGGCCTCAACCCTCAGGAATCAGGTTGAAAAATTAAAAAAGAAGTAGGTGGGAAAAGTGCAAAAGATAAACGTGTGTATGCATCTCGATCCATCATCTCGTTATGAGGATAGTATAAGCTGCTGCATTTAATGAAACAGGCTAATAACTGTATATCACTTTGATTATGATGTGTTGACTGCTGTGCTTTTACACATAGTTTATTATAACGTGTGTAGCTTGCAACAATTACAACCTAACTAGTCTGATTGGATTGTAGTTAAACTGGCACTTATACAGTGCCTTGCGAAAGTATTCGGCCCCCTTGAACTTTGCGACCTTTTGCCACATTTCAGGCTTCAAACATAAAGATATAAAACTGTAATTTTTTGTGAAGAATCAACAACAAGTGGGACACAATCATGAAGTGGAACGAAATTTATTGGATATCTCAAACTTTTTTAACAAATAAAAAACTGAAAAATTGGGCGTGCAAAATTATTCAGCCCCTTTACTTTCAGTGCAGCAAACTCTCTCCAGAAGTTCAGTGAGGATCTCTGAATGATCCAATGTTGACCTAAATGACTAAGGATGATAAATAGAATCCACCTGTGTGTAATCAAGTCTCCGTATAAATGCACCTGCACTGTGATAGTCTCAGAGGTCCGTTTAAAGCGCAGAGAGCATCATGAAGAACAAGGAACACACCAGGCAGGTCCGAGATACTGTTGTGGAGAAGTTTAAAGCCGGATTTGGATACAAAAAGATTTCCCAAGCTTTAAACATCCCAAGGAGCACTGTGCAAGCGATAATATTGAAATGGAAGGAGTATCAGACCACTGCAAATCTACCAAGACCTGGCCGTCCCTCTAAACTTTCAGCTCATACAAGGAGAAGACTGATCAGAGATGCAGCCAAGAGGCCCATGATCACTCTGGATGAACTGCAGAGATCTACAGCTGAGGTGGGAGACTCTGTCCATAGGACAACAATCAGTCATATACTGCACAAATCTGGCCTTTATGGAAGAGTGGCAAGAAGAAAGCCATTACTTAAAGATATCCATAAAAAGTGTCGTTTAAAGTTTGCCACAAGCCACCTGGGAGACACACCAAACATGTGGAAGAAGGTGCTCTGGTCAGATGAAACCAAAATCGAACTTTTTGGCAACAATGCAAAACGTTATGTTTGGCGTAAAAGCAACACAGCTCATCACCCTGAACACACCATCCCCACTGTCAAACATGGTGGTGGCAGCATCATGGTTTGGGCCTGCTTTTCTTCAGCAGGGACAGGGAAGATGGTTAAAATTGATGGGAAGATGGATGGAGCCAAATACAGGACCATTCTGGAAGAAAACCTGATGGATTCTGCAAAAGACCTGAGACTGGGACGGAGATTTGTCTTCCAACAAGACAATGATCCAAAACATAAAGCAAAATCTACAATGGAATGGTTCACAAATAAACATATCCAGGTGTTAGAATGGCCAAGTCAAAGTCCAGACCTGAATCCAATCGAGAATCTGTGGAAAGAACTGAAAACTGCTGTTCACAAATGCTCTCCATCCAACCTCACTGAGCTCGAGCTGTTTTGCAAGGAGGAATGGGCAAAGATTTCAGTCTCTCGATGTGCAAAACTGATAGAGACATACCCCAAGCGACTTACAGCTGTAATCGCAGCAAAAGGTGGCGCTACAAAGTATTAACTTAAGGGGGCTGAATAATTTTGCACGCCCAATTTTTCAGTTTTTTTATTTGTTAAAAAAGTTTGAAATATCCAATAAATTTCGTTCCACTTCATGATTGTGTCCCACTTGTTGTTGATTCTTCACAAAAAATTACAGTTTTATATCTTTATGTTTGAAGCCTGAAATGTGGCAAAAGGTCGCAAAGTTCAAGGGGGCCGAATACTTTCGCAAGGCACTGTAGATTTGGTCTTTAACTGAGATCATAAATTGTGCATAATGATGTGTATTTAATTGTGCATTAAATACTTTAAGGGTTATATTTATACATGAAATGGAGCTCTCAGAAATGACGATAAGTGAAGTGATGATAGCTGAAGCAGAGAGGAGCTTTTCCACGCTGAAACTAATAATGAGGGAGTCCCCCACCTCACCCAGGGCGCCAGCTAGAACCACTATTACTGGTTGGTGGTATCTACTTATCACAAACATACGGATTAATGTGTTAAGAGTAACATTAGTCTTTTTACATAAACCGAGTTGATTAAGCAAAGAGTCTTGTGCTAAAAATTATAATAGGAACATTACAGCCATAATAAATCATAGTACTTTGTATACTTCAGTACATCTGAAGCCAAATACTTTTGCACTTTTACTCAAGTGAGTTTATAGGGAGCACTTTTACTTTTACTAGAGTCAGATTTTACCTACTGTATCTCTACTTTTACTCTAGTACATGCTTTATGTACTTCGTCCACCACTGTTAGTTTGTGGAATAATAAGTGGAAGGGATAGGAAATTCTCTAATCTCTGATAGTACTATACTAACACTACACACTGTTATTACTATACAGTACAGTTTCAAAGCAGCCAAATGTACATATTGATCTTAACACACACCCTCTTTCATTGTGCTGGGGTCCAGTTATAATAATACACTTATCCATGAAACGAAATATGATGGCAATTAAAAAACATAAATGAGAAACCGTGCTTATCCAAAATGGACCTAAATTTCAGAGCTTGTTGATACCATGAGGGTGAGGAGCTTATTTCCACGTGCTCACAGGTCAGGAGGCTCCGCCTACTTGAGCAGACATGACTCCGCCCCTCTCTCTCTCAGTGCTATGGTTACCCAAGGCAGTGTTCAAAAGAGAAGCTTAGCGGAGTCTGAAATCATGGCAAGGGGACAACGATTTTTCGACTTGAATCTCTCAGTATCTTTGGAACTGTCCGTTCATCTTCTTCTTCTTTTATTCCTCCTCACTGGTAGGTTATTTTTTATTACGGTTACTGAAGGAAGTTGGAAGTTTACTGTGTAACCGTGCGGTCTGTAACTGCAGCTTTTAGCACAACACATCTGCTCCAGCAGCAAACTGCAGCCCACTGTATCACGTGTGTTATAGATGTAAATATGTACTACTGTGATGTATTAATGATCTACTGTAATGATGAACAGAACTATTAATTACTGATGATTTTGCTTATGGACACATTGTACAGCTGCAAAAGCATCATTAGGCAGTTCTCACACCTGAAAATGATTTAACATGAAAGATAGCACTGTATTCAGTACATTTTTTTTTTGTAGATTGTAAATAAAGCAACTAATGTATGTGTCTACTAAATATCCAGGTAAAGGTCTACTGAGCTCTGCACAGGTCAACATAAAGACAACAGTGTTGCAAGTTATGGCAACAGTTTCAGTTTGTCTTTTAACTTTTCTTTTACTGTAAAAAAAAAGTGTGGATTTATTTAGAAGTTTTAATTTCATCAATGTATTTTATTAAATTATAGGAAAAGCACTGCTTTTAACAACAGTCATTAGCTGGTGGTTAATGTAACTAATTTTCATATAATCACGATTAACAGAATGTAAGCTAATGATATAATTGAAGTTAGATTAATTTGCTATAGACACAACTCGAGTATTCATTAAAATACACATTGTTTTGTTGGGATGAAATTAGTATCGAGAGTATTAGTCTTTCCATAATTTTACTGTGAATACATAAAGAATTTCAAGAAGCTTTCAAGGAGAGGTCAGACTCTTTCGTATCGTCACTGGGACAATGAGTGACGAGTCATTTATAAACTGTAGGATGGTACATGTGCATGATTAAGAACTGAACACTCCTGCCCAAGATAAACATTGGTAATGCAACTGTCAACAGCTGACCTGGACTTTTTTTATTCACTATTCATACTATCTCAGTTACTGCTACCAAACCCAGAGTATGGTGCTGTGGACCTTCTTCTACTTTCGGCTTCTCCCGTTAGGTGTCGCCACAGCGGATCATCCGTCTCGAGGACAGGGGGGTATAGAGACGGATGATCCGCTGTGGCGACACCTAATGGGAGAAGCCGAAAAAAGAAGAAGAAGCAGGTCCACCCCAACCTGTGTCTTCCCTCACCATATCCATGTCTTCCCTCACCATATCCATAAACCTCCTCTTTGGTCTTCCTCTTTTCCTCCTTCCTGGTGGCTCCATCCTCAGCATTCTTCTAATGATATACCCCATGTCCCTCCTCTGCACATGTCCAAACCATCTCAATCTCGCCTCCCTTGATTTGTCTCCAAAACGTCCTACATGCGCTGTCCCTCTAATAAACTTATTTCTAATCCTGTCCATCGTCGTCACTCCCAACGAAAACCTCAACATCTTCAGCTCTGCTACCTCCAGCTCCACCTCCTGTCTTTTACTCAATGCCACTGTCTCTAATCCATACAACATCGCAGGTCTCACCACAGTCCTATAAACTTTCCCTTTCACTCTCGCAGATACCCTACTATCACAAATCACTCCTGCTTCTCTTCTCCACCCACTCCACCCTGCCTGCACTCTTTGGACCTGCTCCCTTTATATTATTTATATAATCATTTCACTGTGGAGATATTGGCAGGAATCATTTCTCCTAATTATGTAGCAGTGAGTGTTGTCTCCTCACATTCAAGCCAGCACAGCCTGCTGCCATTCATGTACTATTTTTGTGTGGCTTCGCTCTAGCAGCAGCACTTTCGGTTGAGCCTTATTGAGGCAAGACCGTCCATCTGCTTTAAGAGAAATACTGAAAGACTCCGGACAGTGGTTCTGCGTAATCGAGGCGTGAACTCTCCTAAACAAGCCAAACCAACTCAAATTACTATAAAGCTGTATTAACCTATAAATATGGATACACATAGAGTAATTCAGACAGCTCATATACAAGCTAACTATTGCAGTCAGTCTTCAAAATAGACATAACTGTTACTTATCTCATAGATTTGCTCTCATTAAAAAAAATCTACATATAAATCACATTCCATAATTTTTTTGTAAAATTAAATACATCAATAGGAATTTCATCATTATTAGTTTTTATAAATGCTGATTTGTTGTGATTTCCATGTATTGCCATCTCTAGAGTTCTTTCTCTACTTGGTTGAATGGTTCAATAAAGAAAAAACATCCACTGAGTGGCAGTTCTGTGGACGGACGCTATGTGTTGATGAGAGAAGTCAACGGAGAATGCCCAGACTGCCTTAAGATGACAGAATGGCTAGAGTAAGTCAGATAACCATTCAGTAGACTTGTGGAGCAGAAAAAGCTTAAGATGTCTGTGCTATAATGTCAGAAGATCGAATTGGGTTCCAATTCTGTCAAAAAAGAAGCCCCAGTGATGTAGTACATCCACCTCAAGGTTTTTTTTGTATATGCAGAGATGACTTTCTGCTCTTCTCGGTTAAAAAGGGTAATTATTTGAGTTACTACGTGTATCTTTACTGTCAACTCAAATAATTGTATTACTTTTCCTCTTATCAATTTTGGATTTAAACCCACAGAGGTCACTCAGTGCTTTTTGATTTTGCCCTATTCAGCAGCTGTTGAAATACTCAATCCAGCTCTTCTGGCAACAGCAATGCCATGGAAAAAGTTTTTTACCTGTTTAAAGGTTTGATGTAAACATTAACTAAAGCTTTTGAGCTGAATTTTTTAATTCAATGTCCTGTTGACACATGATTGGCTGATAATTGCAAAAATAAGCCGAGTACAGGTGTTTATATTAAAGTGGAGGTGTGTGTAAATATGTTCACCATATCATAACACAAAATTAGAATACTGATGCGCTTATGTTCATGTTTCTAGAGCATGTGGTATTATTAAATACAAAACAAATATGTTTACCTGTGACCTAATGTTCAGATTTTAACAGAATCAAATTAAGATTATTTTGTTCTCTTTTGAGAATTTTACTCTGAATGTGATCAAGGTCTGTTTCCTTAAATGTGATAGAAAATAACTAATATGTGTCACTGCTGACTGTGCTCATGAATAGAAGCTTCTCTACGGTACACTGTGTTAACTGTACTTACAGTCATAATATCACATGTTCTCTCATAATAACCACACTTGCTTACATTGTTTACTGTTTAAACACCATAATGTCGCAAGATGACAAGCAAGCTCTCAAGCTTGTACAGTATCTCACAGTAGGTACAGTATCTCACAAAAATGAGTTCACCCCTCACTTTTCAACAACCATTTTATTATATGTTCTCAAGAGACAATACAATAGAAATGAAAGGAAGGGCATCATGTTCTGCTTCAGAATGTCATAGTACATGTTTCCATCAATGAACTGAAGCTTCACAGTACCAGCAGCACTCATGCAGCCCCAGACCATGATGATACCACCACCATGATTGACTGTAGGCAAAACACAATTTTCTTGGCATTCTTCACCTGGGCGTCTCCACACATGCTGGACATCATCTGAGCCAAACAAGTTTATCTTAGTCTCATCAGACCACAGGACATAGTTCCAGTAATTCATGTTCTTGGACAGGTCGACTTCAGCAAATTGGTAGTGGGCTTTCTTGTGAGCCAGCTTGAGAAGAGGCTTCCTTCTGGGATGACGTAAATGCAAACTGATTTGTTGCAGTGTGTGTCGTACGGTCTGAGTACTGACAAGCGGACCTTCTGCTTCTGCAGTCTCTAAAGCAATGCTGCAGCACTCATGTGTCTTATTTATGAAGCAGCTTCTGCACCTGACAAAAAAAACACGTGGACTCAACTTGTTTGTGGAGAGCAACAATTCTAATTCTCAAATCCTCAGAGAGTTCTTTGTCGTGTGGTGTTGAACATAGAGTGTTCAGTATGAGAGAATTGTACTCAAAACACCAAATTTAAACTGCTTTAATACAAGTACAAGATACACAGATTTGTATGGTCCTGTCAAGCAGTTAAAAACATGAACATGATAAATAGAGCATGTGGCTTTGTATTATTACACAATGTACAGCTGGTATCATTTAGGGTGTACTCACGTTTGTTGCCATCTATTTTAACAATAGTGTATGTTGAGTTATTTTCAGAGAACAGTAAATCTGTACTGCTGTACAAGCTGCACTATAAAATATATACAAGTTTCATTTCTCTAGTATTGTCCCCTGAGAAGATATAATAAAATAGTTGCTGAGGGGTGCACTCACTTTTGTGAGATCTAGAGACCTCTTGGAGAGTTATGCCTGTCAATATAGACTCTGATGATCATAATTCTCCTTGTGAGTGTTCCATCAATAGTTGTACAGTTGTTGCTCCTAGGCTGCGATGATGACCCCTCACTCATTCATAGTTTATTTTAATGTCGAATTTTTTGTCCTCTGATCAGTTTAACCATGCAGCTCAAATAGCACCACAGTGTGTTGGGCAAATACAGGAATGTTGCACAGTCACCAGTTTTTTAGGTTTAAGCCTTATCATTAGTAGAACTCTTAATTTCTGTAATATCTTACCCCAGTATGTGCAGTTCATGTAGAACAACCTTTCAGATCACATAGGGGAATCCCACATAAGACTCTTTGAGATTAAAGGCACATGAAGTGTGGGCAGGGGGTAATGTAGTGGACATACAAACACTTACAATAGGCTGCTGAATCTATTGTGAGTCAATTTGTCTTGTTCTAGAAACCTATTTGGCTCCATGAAGTAGACCATACACAGCGTTATCAACAAAGGGTGTCTGGGTGTACCAGGATTGATTCATCACTTAAACACATGGGCTTTTTCAACAGCAAACCCCTACCCCTTGCACTGACCTGCCCCCTTGAGGATAATCTTAGTGAGCATTTTTTTTATTTTATTGTAATATGGAGAACAGTCTTTAGTCTGTTATCACAAAAACAGGAGGAGCCTGAGCTCTTTTTTGGATTTTCAGTCAGGCCTTTGTCATCCCTGCCTATTTGGAGCTGCCAAATTTGCAGGCTGATATGTGTATTATATAAACACATCAGCAAATGACACATGGTATTTACTGACTATAAGTCAATCTTGTTGTCGAGTTCTTTATAATCTTCGAAAGCTGCAGATGCTCCCTCAGCCAGAAGTGATCTGAGATGACTGTTCAAATGACCTCTTCATCAAATCAAAGTATGGTGTGACACATTACTATCTTTAATGTCACTGTCCATTATTTCCATGAGGTTTTCAGTGAGTGTTAGCCCCTTGCTCTCTCAGCCTCTTGTGCTGCCTGAGATACTAGAATGAGATTTAAAATGTGATATCAAATTAGACGTCTTCACAAAGTTTATATGGCAAAAACTTACATATAATATGTATAACTGTACAAGCAACACTGGCAAGACAAGGCAATTAAAAATAATAATACTAATATATTTAGCCTAACATAGTAGTTAAGAAAGGGAAGGGGATTTGTGTGTGCTATCACTGAAACATTCTTTAACTAGACATATTTATGCCCTAATTTAATCTAAGGGGTTAAAATGACATGTCAAATTCACAATTTTTAACAAGGCAACTAACAAAAACAGCTGTTGTTTCATTTCAAGTTGCTTTATGGAAAAATGTTTGGAAAGCTGTTCTTGTGTCAGCCTAATGTTCCACTCACTCACACCTAAAATATAAAGGTTTAAGCTTTAGTGAGTAAATGTAGACAGGCTAAAAATGCAGGAATTTTTTGTGTATGTGAAATAACACACTAATCTGCCATTTGAACGGGAACATTGACACTGAAGGAGTTGTGAGAAAAGAAAAATGCTTTAGAGTGTCATGTTGAGAAAACTGCAGCATTTCCTTACCTCAGCAATTCACTGCTTGAATGATTCATTGAATTTTTATTGGTCTCCTTTGGCCAACATCCAGCTTATAGAAAACCTAGATATTTCTAGCTATCACCAACTGTCAATAATATAACCTGTGAACTTTTAGCATTGTACACTGCAGCCAGCGTGTGTGAGCCAGGTGCAGTAGTGCTGCAGTGGTGCTGAGGGGAAAAGAAGGCGCATGGCCAGAAACAAGCAATGCCTGGCGTAAACGTAATTTCATTAAAGTGGAAAAAAGTTACATGTTGGTTTTAACTCCTGGTCACTAGCTAGTTGCAAGTATTAGTTATTTATTAGACTTATTTTAATTAATTGCCTATTAATATAATCAAATCTGAAGTTGGAATTATAAATAAATCTAAAATGTATTATCGTTAGACTATTACTATCACCCAATACTAGGGGTGTAACGGTACATGTATTCGTACAGGGCTTTCAGTTCGGTACACATGTGTACCGAATGCAATTCTTTTTACGTGCGGAACATCTGAGTTCAAATCTAAGTTCCCTCGGTAACATATTAAGTGGTGGACCACAATTTTTTTTAGTATTCACCTAACACTTTAGTGTTACAGTTTATTATTATTATTATTATTATTATTATTATTATTATTATTATTATTA
>JAAIIK010000136.1:1336882-1355540 GCA_014706435.1 Silurus glanis
AAGCTGGTGGTGAATATATATATATATATATATTCACCACCAGCTTGCTAATTAGGGACAAACTTAAACTTATAAAGAACAATCTTTATCAGTCTTACCACATTATCTGTGTCTAATATCCATTGTTGGATATTAGTGTTTATCATAAGTTAATAAATTACTAATTAGATATTATATTACTAATCATAATTATATCTAATTATTATAATTTGATGGTATAGATAGAGATAAATAACAGAGATATTTTATTACTTCGGTTTTGGGGTTTGTTACATTACAAAAAGTTTAGAAAAAAATGGCAGGATCTGTTATACAATTAGGACATACTCACAATGTTGTTGCCAGTAATGGGGCTGTTTAAGTGGTATTTTATTACATATGATTTAAAATATGATTTTCTGGGCACATATACAAAATTTTGAAGAATTTATATTTCTTAATGACATAGCTATGCAAAAAAACTAAACAAATGTCACACTTTTGCCAGACATAGCCACTATCCTGATTAGTTGTCTTATTATCTCTCTTCTGCTAGAACCTACCCTCAAGCCACCAGTCACAGAGCCTAATGCAAGAAACCTCTTTTTGATTGCTTACATTTGGGGTTTTGGTGGGCAGCTGCATCCAAGGTAAGCTCACAATTATTTCCTTTCTAAAAATTCATGTGCATTAATTTTTTTTCCTGTTTAAAATATTTGTGTTACTTTCTTCATTGTAGATACTGGCCACAGTTTGATATATTTGCTCGGGAAGTCCTGTTTAAATGCCGTTACAAAATTGAAGTACCAGTTCCAGGCACAGTTTTTGAGCATTTTTTT
Source organism: Silurus glanis (assembly GCA_014706435.1). Lineage (NCBI taxonomy): Eukaryota > Metazoa > Chordata > Actinopteri > Siluriformes > Siluridae > Silurus > Silurus glanis. Next base: position 1,337,701 of record JAAIIK010000136.1, read on the forward strand.
AACCTAAATGAGGAAATGTTGGAAGATGCTACTTGTTCATTCATGGAGAACAGTGGCCCACAACATTCTTGCACACCTGTGCCCCAGGTTTGTTTACTTAAGTATTAAACAGTTTCCTGTATATAAGCATTATCTTTATATTTGCCTAAGGGCCATTTACTTGCTCCTCTTCACACAATGAGGGTTTCACAATTTTTATAATCTTTCTAATGTAAATGGAATAGCCTAGGTATTTATTTTATTTTATTTTATTTTAGTAAATAAATAATTAAATAATAGCACTAGACCTTATGTTCCAAATAGTTTGACCTTGCTAGATGTGAACATATTTCATTTTGTTTAAAAAATTGTAACCAATTCTTAATATCTCTCAACACAGTATAAAAAATATGCATACCTCCTGGAACGTTTATTAGAAGCTCATTATCCAGCATTACTAGTAGGAGAAGCAGGGAGCGGCAAAACAGTATTGTGCAAGACTTTAATACGGAAAAGACCACATCTGCGCATACCAATAAACCCACTTCTCTGCTCTGCTGATTTACACAATATACTTGAGGGGATTGGGAGCCAGAATGCATCACCGAACTCTTTGGATTCAGTGAAACAGCATGAGGGTTTGCTTCTGTTTGTAGATGACTTACATGAATCAGCGATAGGTAAATACATTTTAAAGTCATTCTCTGTTTTGAGCTTTTTCTTAATTTTTTTATTTGACCTGTGTAGATTAATGTTTATTTTCTTTTACTCTGTATATACAAGGTAAAACATCGACAACTTTGGAAACCTTGCGGCAATGCATTTCAAAGGGTGGATTGTGGACTTCAGATGGCTATCACTTTAAGCTGTTTAGCTCGGGAGCAGTTAGTTATCTTGGCAGTTGCAGGACTCTTGAAAGACAGAAAAGTGGCTACAGTCAGATTTCCCCACGGCTTTCTAGACTGTTTAATATCTTGGCACTTCCTTTAATGACTACAGATATTCTATATTCTTTCCATTCGTCACACTTACAGCAGTGGCTGAAAAACTTTCCACCAATGTCAAGCATGGCAGATATGGCACGTTGTATTGTTGATACAACCTATGATGTCTATCTTGCTGTGTGTAAACATTTATCTCCTGCTGCATATTCTCCCTACGTTGTTTTTTCAGTATCTGACCTTCAAAAAGTTTTCCAAGGAATGTACCTCTTTGATTCTAGGACCACAGCCCAACACTTAAACCAAAGATGGCCTAGTCAAAGTTTTTCTTCAACTTCATTTCCAGCCTTTGATCCAGATTTCCTGGGCCCTGTAATGAACATACTCAGTATTGCTCGTCTGTGGATGCACGAGTGTTTGCACACCTTTGGTGATCGGCTGTCCTCAGATGAAGAAAGGCAAAAACTGATTTCATTCACTTTACAAGCATCTGAAAAACATTTTGGTAGCAAGTTGGTAACGGAATCCCAAATCTTTGGAGAAATGTCTAGCCTTGGATGTCTATCAGAAAGCACAACCACAAATGGCATTAACCAGCAAGGACATGTGACTATGCAGCGAGATATTGTTGAGTGTGTTGCATCTAGAATAGAATCTGCTACACCTCCTATGGATGTAGTGAATAGCGGTCTGTCAGATCTGCCTGAATCAGACTACTCTGTGGAGCTGAGCAGCTCCAACTCTATTGCTGCATGTGAAAAACCTCATACCATCTTTAGGCCTGAGCAGCTTCTGTTTGAGATTAGTTCTTCTAGCCATGATATGGTCTTTGGCCCAGAATTTACAAGACTCCATGTGTGTAGAGCACAGAAGTTTAAACAAAACATGTACGAAGAAAGAGACATAGATGTGTTAATACAACAACTGACTAATATCGTAAAAAACAAAGAAGAAAAAGATACTTGTTGGAAATCTGCAAAATTTGCTGTGTATCACCAGAGAGTGCGACAACTTATGCATATCCTACGTGTTTTGCTCATACCTAATGGACATGGGGTTCTGTTTGGATCAGCTAAGAAAACAGGACGAAAGACAACCATACGCCTAGCATCTTATTTAACAGGATACCATTTAATTGAAGTCCATTGTGGTAATGAGGTCAGACTAAACGAGCTTCTCGAAGAGGCTCAGCATCAGATTGACATGAATAGAAAACATGTCATTTTTTTGGTTCATGAGAGTACTAGTCAAGCCACTAGGGATGAACTTCTGGTGATCATGGAAACCTGGCATCATGGAGAAGATATGAGCTCGCATATTAGTGCTTTGTTAAAAAATTCAACAAATCAAAGCATTCACCGATTAAATAAATGGAGAAAACAAAGACATATACATGTCTTTTTACTTCTGCCTCTCAGCCAGCACACTGATCAAAGAGAACTGGAACAGTCATCAGTAATTGCACGTCATGTTACTAAGGCTTTAACTCTCTGCTATTGTGTAGAGGTATACCATCCTTGGAGCACTAAGACTTTAGTAAAAATTGCATCTGTTCATCTGAAGAACAGTGTAGGTAAGTGATTTAGAGTGGTCAAAACTTTAGTCAAGAATTCTAAATCTATCAGGAATCTAAATATTTTCAGTGTGATTAAAGGTATTTTTTACATTTTTGTAGCTTACATCCTGAAATTCTTTATACAGTATCTGTATCTGACAATAAAGTTCCTTTTATTTATATTTTGTATTTAGATGACAATACTTTGGTGACCAATATTTCTCAGGCAATGGCTGAAATACACTGGTCTGCAACAAAATATGCTTCAGCATTTCTAAACACAGTTTCTGAAAAGCTGTTCAGCCCACAGACATATATTGAACTGATTGAAAACTTTAGTCACCTTTTTGACCACATCTGTAAGAAAGGTAGAACACATTTCAACAGGTAAGCATTGATGATTATGTGCTTTCATGGAATATAACTCACACCATTGAAATATGATGTTGACAACCTGGTTTTTCTTTGTTTTAACCTATAGGTTGGAAACCGTTCTGGGCCGTGTAAATGATCTGACTGACACAGCCCGGGATTACAGCCAGGAAATTTTCAGGATTAAAGTCAAAATTCAGGAGGCACATAAGGTAAAGGCACCTGTATAATCTTATAATAATATTTAAGTATGATGAATTGGCTTATCGTTTTAATAATAATGGCCATAGATATTAAATGCTAATATAGTGTTAATATATTGAACATTTACTTGAAAATAATAAACATTTCCTTTAAGCTGAATTATATTTAAATAAAAGGACATTTGGCAAAACTTAGTATTGGATATGATATTACTGGTGGTGTGTACATAAAACCCCACTGCAATGCTCCCTTTGTTGCAGGAATTAAGCTATTTGCAAATGGCTGTGGACATTGAGTGTGCAGTGTGTGAACAGACTCATCAGCAATGTTTATTGGAGGAGAGCTGTCTTTCTGAGCTACAAGAGCAGTTAGATCTAGCTGAAAAACAAGCAGAGGATACCTTTAATGAGGTCAGACTAGCTAGCTTTTTAAATTCTAATATGCATTTTGGATTTTTTCCAATATTTGGTTTGCTTTATTGTTTGATGAGGCCAACTAACCAACAACCAACTTGTGTTCTATTTAGGTGACTCCACTGTATGAGGCAGCACTTATGGCTCTGCTTTCTTTAAATCAGTCTGACATAGAAGAAGTCCGTCACTACAGACAACCTCCTGATGGAGTGGTCATCCTGTTGAATGCTATATGCAAGCTATTCAATTGTTCATGCGACTGGAAAAGTGTCAAACATCTTTTCGGGCAACCCGATTTCCTACAGGTAATTTATTGCTTACATTGTTATCTAATTAATAATTATCTACTGGTAAAATGTACACAAACCTTATTCTCCTTTACTGATCTTACTCCATCAGGAACTAACATTTTTTGACCACTCAAAAGTAAACGATGAGTTATTTGAAGAGTTGGGAGAAATTGTACACTCACCAAACTTCCAGACAGACTTAATTTGTGGTGTAAGCAAGGCCTGTGAATCTTTATGCAACTGGGTACGAGCAGTTTACCAGTATGCCTGTGTTAAGCGCCAGATGGCTCCACATGAAGCTCACAAGATCCATGTAAACAATTGCATGGCTGAAATCCGAGCACGGCTGAAGGTGGCTAGGATGCATAAAGAAGCTGCTCGAGAAAGACTAGAGGTTGCGGAAAAGCAACACCAGTCTATCAACAACAAATTACAGGACCTTTCAGCCGAGCTAAGTAAAGTTGAAATCCAAGAGAAAGAGGTTGCTTTCACTATTAAGAAAGTAAGCTACTACATGGAAAAATGGAACATTGCTAAAAAGGTAAGTAAATCATATTTTTTGTTAATGATAAAATTCAGTTTTCCTAGAAAATAACTGGGCAAATTCTTTTGATTTTGTTATTAGATTAAATTACTAATTTCATATTTACATATAATTGAGTAAAACAATTTAGAACTGGCATATTTTTGTTCAAACACACATTTTTCAAGTGATATAGGCACATGTGACTGACGTGTTTTTTGCGTGTGCTCTGTTTAATTGATTAATTTGATTGTTCAAAAATGAATATCTACTTTTAGTTTGAGTCTCTGGTTTCACCTGTGAAAAATTGATTTTTTTTTTTATTTTGTGAGTAGTGGTTCAAATTAATCCAAATGTATTGTAGATGATTTTTTAAATAATGGACATTGTCCCAAAGCAGCATTAAATTAATTACAAATATAAAATTCAGCATCAGAAATTTCCATAAGTTTATCCCTAATGAGCAAGCCATTGGTAAGAGACTATGACACTATAACACAGATGTGATGGATCTCTGGAAAATAAGACGGCCTGCCACACACATCAACAAATTTAAGTGAACATGTGAGAGTGTGGGGATGACTGCATTTAAACCAGTTCATCAAACACTCTATAAACATGGTCCCTCCATGACTGCTTCTTTACCTAAGAAAAATCTACTGGCAAAAGGCTTGACTAAACAAATATAAACAGTGAAACTATGTGTCAATTTTTTTGGAAGGCTGTTCCATAACTGTGTTTTTTGTAAGAGAAAGCTCTGCCCCTGCTTTAGTGTACAGTCCAGGGGTCACCAACGTGGTGCACGTGGTGCCCGCGGGGGCACCAGGTCGCCAGCAAGGACCACATGAGTCGCCCGTGAGCCTTTTCTAAAAATAGCTGTTTCCTACCTTGTTATATCATTGTTGATAATTATTGTGAGAAATCATTAACATGATCAGTGTCTTTACATAGATCAGGGGTGTCAAACTCAGTGTCAAATCCGGCCCGACGTACAATTATATCCGACGTACTACTATTATTGTTATTAATGTCCAGGCGATATGAAGTGCTGATAACACAAACTACAGATCCCATAATGCAGCGCTTCAGCTGCCTTACCGAACGCTAGACTACCTGGGAACATTCCAGCGTCAAGTCGAGCTTCTGTTGATGTATTTAACCCTATTGTGAAGTTATTGTGAAACAGCGCCTCACAGTGGTGAAGAGAAAAGTTGATTCTGAAAACAGAGTCTTTCAAAACCGATGGGATTCTGAGTACTGTACAGTACATGTTTACTGACACTGCCGGGAAACACGTGTGTCTTATTAGTGGAGCGAATGTGGCTGTAATTAAGGAATTGAATCTAAGACGGAACTACGAGACAAAACATCAAGATAAGCTGAAAAACCTGAATGCAGAGCAGAAGATACAGAAAGTAGAAGAGTTAAAGAAGAATCTGACATTTCAGCAGACGTTTTTCACCTGAGCAAAATCACAAAGTGAAGCTGGTGTGAAAACAGAGGAGAAATCAGAGTCACATCAGCCGGTTATTTACTGAGGGAGAGTTTCTGAAGAGCTGCATGATGAAGCTGTGAGACGTCTTGTGTTTGACAGGAGATATTTTTATGGGGAGCAAAATATTTAAAGTTATTTAAAGTTTAAGATTATTTTTTATAAAATGGCATAAGAGCAAAGAAATCTGATTGTTTTGATTTGTTGTTATTTTAACCTGTTATTTTAACGTTTGTTCAGGGTTTTTTCGCAGCATGTTCAAGTTTCTAACTTGTATAATTTTGACAGGAGATATTTTTATGGAGAGCAATTTATTTAAAGTTTAAGTTTATTCATTCTGGAATAATATTCCTGTCTGTTTTTATTCATATTTATGTTAAAAAAACATTGTTTTAGTGTGTTCAATAAATGTGTATCCTGTTCGGCCTGCGACCTAAAGTGTGCTTTGAGTTTTGGCCCCCTGTGCAATTGAGTTTGATATAGATAAATATCATTATTTATTAATAATAACTTATAATTAAAGGTAAATTGAGCAAATTTGTTATTTCAGAATTGTGTATCAAACTGGTAGCCCTTCACATTAGTCGGTACCCAAGAAGTAGCTCTCGGTGTCAGAAAGGTTGGTGACCCCTGGTGTACACTATTCAAGGTAACAATAAACCGCCTGCACCTTTTGATCTAAGTAGGTGTGGCAAACTGTAATAGGCCAGATGTTCACTCAGGGTCTGTGGTGTGAAAACATTCAGTGCATATAAACTTTCATTTGATGTATAAATCAATGCAATATTTGTTTGAGAGCCATTGCAGAGTAAATAAGACATGATCATATTTTCTGGTTGTGGTAAGGACCCTTTTAGACTAAATAGAGCTGTTTATGAACTTACTAAAGCATCCAGACACTAAGTAACTCCCTGGAGATCTATACATAATAATTAATCGTATTGACTGACTAGACTTATTTTCGTAAGCTAAATGTGTTATGTTGCTGTAAAGAACTTTGAACGTGTTACATTTATGTCTATTCTTTGTGTGATGCTTAGATCATTATAATAAATATCTGTAACATCACCACTTCTTTGATAGGGCTGGTGTATTTGTCTATACCCAGGAGGACTAGCTTCATTTAATACTAAACATTTGTTTGATTTAATCCATGCAATGGTTCAAATCAAGTGTTAAGCAAACAAATATTTACTTTGTTACTTTTTTAAGATTTTGCTCACCTTGGAGGTGCTAAAGTGCCATGTTCTAAGTTGTTTACCACATCTTACATTTAAATATTTTTATAATTAGTAAAATTATTAGGACAGTCAGATCAATGTTTGTCTTATAATGTTTGATCTCAGTGTCTTCCGTGTAGAATAAAAACAGTAGAATTGACCTTGCCATTTCAATACTTTTTGAGGGAACTATAATTCAATTACCCATTCTGTTTAATTTCTGTAGGAAACTGAAATGAATGACCACACTATTCCTGGTGATGCACTGTTGTTAGCTGCTGCCATAACCTATTTGGGCCCATTTGGGCCTGAGATTCGCTTGGAACTGTTAAAAAAGTGGCACAAAATGTGTCTCACAGGCACAATTGCAGTTAGTCCAGAAGATGTACGTACATCATTGTTTGATGAAACACAGCTTCTTTCTACTGAGACTGCCCATTCTGTACAAATTCCTGTGGCTGTGGAACTTCATATGTCTCTGTCACAAGCACTTGGGTGGGATTCACATCTCTTAGAAGAAGTGTCTCCCATTGATGTGTTAAAACTGTTGTTGTGGGGACATAGAACTCCATGGGCTCACAAATGGACATTGCTTACAGATACACAGCAACGTAAAGAATGCACTTTCCAAACAAGGCAGAGAGGTGAGTGGTTCTTGCTTCATTTATTTACTTGGTTATTTAATGGCTGCAATATTAAGTTGTGCTTCTACTTTTCAGAATATTCTGACCAATTCCCATTTAATGCTGGAAGATCTGAAAAAGAAAAATTATTTGAGCTCATTGTTTCTGCAGATGACCCAGAATTTATACACAAAATCAGTCATGGTGCAACAAAAGGTTGGCAATTTATGCATTAAATGCTTTTCAGTCTATTTAGGATATCTTAATTTAGCGTTCATTTTCCTCTATATAGGTTCAAATGACAATATTGCTGCACTTAAACAGGTTTGAACGTTATGGTTACGGAAATTGAACATGCTGTGCCAAGCGATGAGTTCCTCAGTATCTTAAATCGGCCAGCTGGAACTCACATTTTTGATGTGTTTGATCCAGTCACAACGCCTCACCCGGAATTTTGCCTATTCCTTAGCACCTCTCTTCCAGCAAAGGTTCTGTTGGAAGGTAGGAACTTGATGCATTTAAAAATCAATTATTGTTGTTAATTTATTTACTTCAATTTCTATGTTTTTCTTTTTTCTTTTTTTTTTTTTTTTTAGAAATTCACCCATTTATATTAATAAAGGTGAAAGTTATAGATCTCTCTCTAAGCACATCAGAAGTTAAGGATATTGTTCTGAGTGATTTAATGAAGTCTAACTGTTCAGAGCTTTGGTTGAGGCATTCCCAGTTACAAAAAGATAAACAAGTTCTACAGGATAAACTACATTCAGAAGAGGTAAAGTAATTAAGAAGATATAATGTTTTGAACAGTTACAAAAGTTAACTAAAGGTCAATGCTGAAGTCTGTTTCTTGTATTCTTTTCCAATTCTTCTAGGTTTCTTTGAAGGATTACATCTTGCAGTCTTCCACCCCACTGCTTCAGGATCCTCAGTTCCTTCCATCTGTGTCACTGTGTCAAAAAGCCTCATTAAGACTTAAAGCAGGGATTGAAAAGCTGTCTAACTATATGGATGACAACAAAGCCATAATTAATGCCTTCCAGTGCATAGCAGCACTGGCAACAGCTCTTTATCGGGATATCCAGGATGTGGGACGTCTCTATCCTTTTTACTCTTTTCCCCTGTGCAACTTTTTGATTGCTTTGCGGAAAACCTTAGCCCTAAAGGTTTGGTCAGATGTCACCTGCAGTGGAGAAATGGTGGAGGGTGTTGGCACGTCAGACATCTTACACAGAATAGTGTGCCACTTATTTGCTCATTATAGACCCTATTTATTCCCAAACCATGCAGAATTACTGTGGTTATATTTTTCTGTTGCATTCTTTATCCACACTGAGGGCTGCCCTGAGATTGAACGAGTCATCTTTCTCAGAGGACTCAATGGCATAGAATCCACAGTATATTCTGCATCAGCTGAACAGTCTGCTTCTATTCTTCCAAACTGGATACCAACCCAAACAAAAGTTCATTTGGGTCTCCTAGAGAAATTATCTTCCTTTCATGGCTTAACCTCCTCTTTAAGGAATTCATCCAGACAATGGCAGGAGTATTTTCACTTTCCTTCAGCCACAGTGGCTGGAACTGTTCCATGCCAGTCACATTCCCAATTGACATTATTGCAGCGTGCTATACTTTGGAAGACATTCTGTCCACAGTGGCTTGCAGCAGTGGTGGATGATTTCTCTGCCTGTCAGCTAGGACAAAATATACAATCAGCTATGGAAGGTGGTCCTCATATCAGTTCTCCAGAGGCACTATTGAGCCTTTTGTCCACAAATAAATGTCCAGTAATTGTAACTATGTCGAGTCCAACAGAAATTCGAACAGGAAGCATCCACCCGCTGCACTGGATTAAACACTTTGGACGGCACCAAGAAGAAATGAAAGGGGTAAGGTGTTATATAATACATTATATTTTGATGTATAAATAGAAATGTTTATGTTTTGCTAATATGTATTGCTTTTTCATAATTCTCAATAGGTGAGGGTAGTTGTACATTCATTTGGGTCTAAATGCCAAAAACACGATGTTCTCTCATCACTTAACAAAGCTGTTCAGACTGGCAATTGGCTGGTTTTGAATAACTGTCACCTCCTGGATCATTGGGATGCCAGAGTTATTACTCAGCTAAGACAGTTAATATTCTGCACTGGACAAGGTAAAAATGCTCTTTGTTCAATCTTTAGTCAGAATTTAATTCTTAAACTATCTCTGCTTAGCCACTTAGCATTGGGCTAATGAATTAAAAAAAGATTTTGTAGTATGATAAATTTGAATTTCCTATTAAAGAAAGTTAGGGCTAAAGCACAGAATGTCACTATTTTTATATGCCAATTTCAGATGAGTGCGGTATTTAGAAATAATGCCAAATTAAATTGTTTTACCATGCTTAGCAATTTAAGCATGTTTTAAAAACTGTATGTGTAGATTTTGTGGTGTTTCCAGAAGAAAAATCACAATCCCTTAGTTGAATTGGCCAGAAATAATTGTATGCACCTGTTGGCAGTGGGCATGACTAAAACAACTCCATACTTATGAGGGATGTCAGCATACTTTTGTCCATATAGTGTATAAAAACCTTTTTGCTTGCAGAATTTTCTTTAGCTGTTCATAAGTAGTCACATGTATTTTTTTTTTTCTTTTAGAAATTGTTAGTTAGTTTTTAAATGTTGGCAAATTTTCTAAATGTGGAAAAATATTTATGTTCGATGTAATAAAAATATGTTCTTATTGTTTTTATAAAAATATGAAATATGAATATGAAATTGTACACCATTTAAAAAAAATATATTCCAATACAGACAGAAAAGAGTATTCCAGAAAACTGATTTTAATGAAAATTCTAACATTTGCAGTTTCTTGCATGTTAGAAGCAATGTGAATACTTACTGTTGAGTCTAGATGTGTTTGGATAGTGACACGAGTTCTGTAAATTTGCTTCTGTACACCGGCACAATTTATTTGTTCATGCAAGATGTGACTAAATTGTGGACAATTGCATGAAAAGCAAATAAAAAGCGTTTTTTTTTTTTTTTTTTTTTTTTAAGTTGAATTTTCACTTGGTAGCTGTTCAGGGAAACTCAAAATATGTGGTCAAAAAATGTGTCATTGCAAGTAAAGAAGGCCATCATTAGGCTGAAAACAAATAAGTCAGGTTTTAGAAACCTTAGACGTGGTTAAATAAACTTTGTTAAAAAAAAATTGTATAAAAAATGAGTGAGTGCAGCAACACCAAAAAGCCTGGATGATCACTTATGACATCTAAAGTGGATGACTGCAAAATTATTTTCTTGGTGAAGAAAAACCTCTTCAACATTTAGCCAAGTCAACTCATGACCAAAAATACAAAAAGTTCACCTCAAGATGCAAGATGATATTCAAAAACAAAGACAAAATGACAAATGTCTGTAAAGGTATGCCACAAAACTGATAATCCTTTAGAATACTGACCTCAAAATAAGCAACATCTAAACATTTAAAAAAAAAAAAAGGACTGGGAAACATTTAAAAAAAAGAAAACATATGTATCCAAATTTCAAGCATTAATTTACAGCTAAATTATTTGATCTAAGCATTGAAAATAGGCCTTTCTTTCCTAGTTGTTAGTTTGCTCTTTTACTGCTTGAGCCTGTAAAAATAAAGGGATTGTGGAAAAATAGTTGTAATTTCTAAAAAGCAAATACTATTTTTTGTTTTCAACATTTTGAATTACATCAGAATTTTCATACTTCAACTGCATTTAGATTGTTTCATTTCAAATTTATTGTGGTGATGTACAGAGGCAAAATTATGAAAATTGTATCACTGTCCAAATGTCTAGTCAGGTTGACTGTGTTTAATGACATTTTACAAGACTTGTCTGTATGTGTATTTGTAATTTGATCTGTTATCTATCATATAGTGATGGAAAGATAAAATATACATTTCTATTAACAAACAAACAAACTGCAGCAAATCCAGTATTACTTAAGTTTTACCAAAAAGTAAACCGACATTCAGAAACTAAGCGGGGATAAAGATTAGTTAAAAATTTTAGTTAAGAAGTGTGACTACCTCTATAAAAGAAGAAGCTACTGAACAATGATCTATTGAAGCAGCCCATTAAACTGGGAACACTTATAAAGCCAAGTCCAAACAATTTCCCATTCATCATTTGACAGTAAGAAGGATTCAGGTGTGGATTTAAACAAACGCCAGTATAGAGTTATGCTATTCAAAGAGTCAAAGGTCAGATTGTTTAATGCTCACAGATACAAAAGAAAAACCCAAGAGCTACATTCTGTGACCTAAAGGGTTATGTAAGCTTATTTATGTCCAGGAGAGCATAATCGGAAAACAAAATGGAACAAGTATTGGCTTTCATGGAATTTGTTGGATTCCATCTTTTGCTAACTGGAAAAACATTTATCAAAATAATTAACCAGAATTATCGAGACATTTTGATTAAGAAAAAAAATTACAACATCATTATACCATCTTGCACCTATCCCTTAATTTATTTATTTTTTCTACACTTTAGGGCACTGGATGAATATTGAGGCAGATCCAGGCTATAAAGTGCATCCTCACTTCCGACTCTGGTTTATAACAAAAGCCAGTGCTCCACTTTCTATTCCAGGTGTGGAATATTTTATATAATTTTCTCACAGATTACATTTACATTATTTATCTTTATATTGTGTTATGAATGTCAAAGTCTGAGACCACTAATGAAAATGCCTCTATTTTGTATTTCTGTCTGATGTAATACAACAGTTTTCACTACAAATAAGTTGGTACTAAATCTGACATTTCACATTTAGCTGTTTAATTGCTCCATATTATACATTTGCTTACATTTAAATGTTAAACATTCTTGATAATGAACATTGAACCAAATAATGCAAAGTCTTAAGATTTTTCGGAAAGAACCACATATACTGTAGGTGTGATGGCCAATTGTCCACAAACCATTACATGTATCATGTGTGCTTGAGAGCATGTGTATAATAATTAGTGAGACCTTGGGAAATAATTGGGCTAACCATGATATTTTAATTGGTATTGATAGATATTATCTTTGTAGCCTTCTCATCTAATATCATATTACCACTAGCCTCCATTGGTCTAAATCTATTTTAAATAACAAATTTTGTGTTTGGTTTGTTCAGTTTACTAAACAGAACTTTATCTGTTAACTAAACTGTTGTTTTATTCCAGTGTAATGTGGGCTTGATGTTTCTGTTCTGTATATAAATTCCATATTTCCTCTGCAGCTTTTATTAGGATGGGTGCTATGCATTTGGTGCTTGACTCTCAGTGGAATCTGAAAGATGAGCTGTACTTCTCTCTGAGACAAGTTACCTCCACTGTTCCTCGAACTATGAATGTGGAGGATCCTCTTCTTCTATGTGCCATCCTTCATTGTGTTTTAATACAGAGACAAAAACTGAAGCATCTGGGGCATGGCAGCATTTATAAATGGTGAAGGAGGTCTTAAATGTTAAAATACTACTAATACGAATAATAATAAATTTCACTAATTAATAAATAAAGAATTTGACATTTTGTTCTGTGTTTTTGTCTAGGTCATGTGAGGATCTTCTTGCTCTGATCGATGCACATGCCCGCATTACAAAACAGTGCCATGACCCTATTGGAGCGCTGGAATATGTAGCTGGTACTGCTTTTACTTTTATTACAGTAATTGAAAAACCCTCATTTAAACAGGAAATTATTTGATTTGATCTGTAGGTGGCAGTAAAATATGCCTTTCACAGAGCTCACTATAGTGTGTAAATATAGAAAACTCTATATAATATATATAAAATACTCTAGATATAAGCTATATGCAAGCAATACTCAATTACAATCAAATAAACATTTTTAATATATAAACATCTAAAGCTATAATGTTAAAACTGCTAAAACCTTTATTGTTTAGCTATCAGCATTTTTAGCCATCATTTTCAAGGTTACAATATTCGTGTAAAATCAGAAAGTCCACAACGCTGTAGGGGGCATTTTCTGCCATGGTTTAGGCCCATTAGTTCCAAGCCACAAAATTATTATTGTATTATTATTGTATAACAGTAAATGATTACTTTCATTCTGTGATGAAACATTTCTATCTTCATGGGCTTTTTTTTTTCCAAAATGGAAATGTTCCCAATCACAGGGTACATGGGATCACTGGATGGTTTGATGACAATGAAAATTATGTAAATCTCATATCCTTCTCTAGATCTGAACACAGCTGAACCTTTGGGAGATTTTAAACTGACTAGATGGTTTAAATGTTAAGACTGAAATCCCATCAATGTATTAAAATATTAATCTAGTACAGTTCACAAGACTTTCAGAAGTTTACATTTGCAGACGCCCTTGTCCAGAGTGACGTACAAAAGTGCTTTGAGTCTCTATCAACATAAAAGTGATGACAAAATTGAGCCTGTTCTAACAGTTACTTCTATAATATTAACACACTAGGTTTTCCTTTCATGTATTACCCATTTGTATGAATATATTTCCTATTTTTCCTACAGTTTACCTGATATATGGTGGTCATGTGTCAGACCCTGCTGATTTGGAGGCTGTGAAAGCAGTGTGCAGTGTTTGTCTACAACCACCACCGTCTACATGGGGTAGTGGCCCTCATATTCTTTCAGAAATTATCAGCACGACAAGATATTTTGGTATGTAGTCAATTTAAAATATTAACTATTTTCTTTTAAATCTTGTATTTAAAAAAGACCCTTAACATATTTTTTCTTTGTTTTGTCAGATGAGGACATTTTGAAAGCTGTACAGCACTGTGCAGAAACCACACTAAATAACAATGATGCACTGCTTCTTGGATTCAGTGCAGAGGTGACAAGTGATGTTGTAAAATTAAGAAGCGAGACACTCAGAAACCTACTTCTTCAGTCCCAAGATAGCTTTGCAGCTGCCAGACAATATGGCATGTTTAATAATCTTCTAGCTCAAACACACTACAAAATGACTCAAGAAACGTTACAGGCTTTACAGACCAAGCTTGAATTGGCAAAGAAGAACAGAAGTGTGAGTGAAGGAAAAGTCTCTTTGAGCCCAATCCATACTTTTCTCTGGACTGAGTGGGAAAATCTTGCAGAGATTGTGTCATCACTTCTTGAAAATGCTGAAAAACCACTCCAAGACCCTTCTGCTTCTCCAAAAATCACATCATCCGTTATTTCAGAGTTGGAGTCTCGAGCAAACTTGCTCCAAATGTATCAGTTGGAAGAATACAGTAATTCACTTCCAATCTATTGTTTATCTGCCTTTGCTAACCCACGTGGTTTTCTGGCTGCCGTGATCAGAGAGACTGTTCACAACAAACACAGTGACATCAGCAACATTACATTACAATTTCAGGTATATTACCAGACTGCAAAATAGTACTAACCAAGACAGAAACAGTTTTTTAAAGCAATAGATTGTTTAGGTTTTGGATAACGTTTCTTGTTAAGAATGCAATTCAAATAATTGAATGAATTTAATTACACTTGTCACAAGTGATTCACATACTTGCTTAAAGAACACTGTCACATGGCAACCATTTGATCACTTCTTAAAAATAATTTGTCAACCCATGTTATGGATTGTCATTCAAATATAAACAAGTAAAACAAAGCATTCACCAATATACTTGTCTACGTCCTCAGGTTGTAGGTGCTGCAGCATCTCCATCATCAACACCCTCAAACGGGATCTATCTTTCCGGTTTGGAGCTACATGGAGCGTTGTGGGATAAGCAGCTTGGAGCTCTGCAAGACACCCTGTCACCTACACCTTGTCCTTTTCCTCTCCTCTTGGTCAGAACTCAAGAAACAAACTACAACCTAAATGACTCATCTCAAAGTTCAGCTTCTAATTCCTATGCTATGCCTCTCTACAAATGTCCTCTCTATTTGGACAAGCACAGCGAAGATGGCGCCTGGAGCCTCTCAGTGGACAACATTGTCACTTATGTTCCACTTATGACAACATTAGATCCGGTACTTTGCAAGATGAGACGAGTCAGATTAGTCAGTACACTCAAAGAAAATAAACTTTAAATATTGAGATACGTCTAAAAGACTGCATTCAATCAGAATTTTAATTTTTTATTGGAAGGTTGAACGAGCTCTTAAAGACAATTAAGCATAAAAATTTCCTTTACAGATATATTTATCATTGTAAAAACATGAAATGTTTTGCATTGAATACATTTATTTATATATAGAATAATGGTATGCAAACACTATGGACTTGATCTGACCATATTGAACCATGTAATACAGTTCCTGTTTACAATTTAGCACAAGATGCTTTTCATATTGTTACTCTGCAGAGTTGCCTTTTTTATTTACTCTGCTCTGCTCGCAACCCAAATATAAATGCTTTTACCGTTTCTTGTACAAACAAGGCTTGAGTTCAAGCCCGATTTTCCTTACATCATTTGGAACATTGTGTGTCTTCTGAAACTCAAAGGAGTAGAAGTGGCTGTTGGCTGTGTCCTAGAAACAAAATGTAAACATATACATATAAAGATTATTTTTTGAAATGCAAGAAAATGAATGTCAGATTTCCTGGTTGTAGATATACAGTTACAGTGGTACCTCGACATACGAGTGCCCTAACATACGAGTTTTTTGAGATACGAGCGGTCACTCTGTCGATTTTTTGCTTTGATACGCGAGCAAAAACTTGAGATACGAGCTCGAGACGCCGCTGCTAGATGGCGAATTGAAGCCAGAAAGCGAAGATTGTGACGAAAATTAAGATAAGCAAAGAAGAAAAAGTAAAAATTTAAAAGTTTAGGGATACGTAGTGTACAGGAGTGATAGTAAAAAAACGAGTTTTCCCTCCGCCTCCGCTTATCGCCTCTTTACGGAACGAATTAAACTCGTATGTCGAGGTACCACTGTATTTACTTAGTTTTCATACTTACCAAAAGCCATTTACTTAACAAACAAATTAAATTCACATTAAGTTTGTTGCATTAGATACACATCAGTTTTTTGTATTATTTTGTATTCACTTGAGCACTTTTATATTTTTTACATGGTTCTGTTAAAATTTTATGTATTTATGAAATTAATTTAAGTAAATAGCAACTAAATCCAACATTTGTAGCACTAAATTAGCTTTATGGATAATTCACTATGCAGCTGTGGCCATCACAACCCCTTGGGTACTTTAAGCACAATAGCAATATGTTTGTTTTTACACAACAATCATTTCTGCTCAACTTGCAGAAATTACAAGAAGCACGTTTTGAAACAAAACACTACAATTATATGCATGTGTGTTTAAATCATCCTACCTTACTGGCCAACTTAAAGCCCAGACGAGATAAGGCTCCAGTGAATTGGCGTATATTATCAAATCTGCTTGCAACTTCTGCAATTTTGAGGACACCCCTGCAATAAATGAAAAAGTTTCATTTAAGTAAAAGTTTCATTTGTTTTAAGACACACCAGGAAACACACTATAAAAGGCCACCAGCACCTGATTACCTGCCAACAAAACTGCCAAAACACCCTTATATTAAAATACAGTGCCTTGCAAAAGTTATTACGTAAATTACGTTTTGTGCCAAAAATAATGGCTTGAATCCTGACTAAAAATCTTGGTCTCATTTGACTACATCTAGTAGTCCCCCACATTGCAGCTGGGTCACACTCATGCTTACCATTTGTAATTAAAAAAGATTAGATAACTGGTCACTTTGGCAAGGCATAGTTTTGGTAGTTGTAATTGGATGGTTCTAAATTTACCAACTGAAATTGGGCTACTGTTGGCCAAAGGAGGAGAAGGAGAGGAGGAAGACGTGGGGGGAAGACAGCAGGGAAAGGTGAAGTGTAGGAGAGTGGAGGTTCGGGTGGGCACTTGTTGGTACTATGCCTGGTAAAGGGAGAGAGATAGCTGATATGATGAAGAGGAGAAAGGTAGAGATGTGTGTTCAGGAGACCAAGTTGAAAGGGAGCAAGACCAGGAACATTGGAGGTGGGTTTAAACTGTTCTTTCATGGTGTGGATGGAAAGAGAAATGGTGTAGGGGTGATCCTGAAGGTATATGTCATATACCTACAGAGTATATGACAGAGCAGTAATGTACATAAAGAGTGAGCGTGCATGGTAGTGCAAATAGCAGTAAGATATACAACAATATACAGCAGTAACAGTGTGTGTGTGTGTGTGTGTGTGTGTGTGTGTGTGTGTGTGTGTGTGTGTGTGTGTGTGT
>JAAIIK010000136.1:1364411-1384958 GCA_014706435.1 Silurus glanis
AAAACATCATACTGCCCCTGATACATCACCCCCAAACATCATACTGCTCCTGACACATCACCCCTAAAACAAAAAAATTTGAACTGTTTGACTACAGGTCACAGTTCTAGAAGTGAAATGAATCACATTATCTTTACCCTAATGAGGAAGGCTTCCCTTCTGAGTCTGGTGTTTTGAAGTTTCTTCCTCTGTCATGTTCAGATAAAATAAAATATTTATAAATTCTGTAAAACTGCTTTTTGACTATGTTCACTGTTAAAAGTGCTATAATATACATAAGCTGTGTTCAGTTAGAATGTTTGTTATAAAAAATAAATAAAAAAAATCAATCAGTATTTATTGGAGTGTGTTCTATTGTTTGCAGCTTCTGGTTATGATGATGAGAATCCTCTCAAAACAATGGACCCTCATAACCACCTGCCACTCACTTAAACACTAATAACAATTTTACACAATTATAGATTATTACTCTGAAATTAGTGAATATTTTTTGCCTGGATACAAATGCATTTATGTGTAAATTGCTCGTGGGAGCATTTACACGTAAACTATTATAAAGTTATAGAGGATTAAGAATGATATATGTATGTTTGTACAAAGAAACAAATGATTTAATTAATAAATGGATAAACTCAAGTATGAATAAACACCTTTTGGTCAATTAAAAGGTAAAAGGTTTGAAAATATATATTTTTTTATTTATTTGCACATTTACTATACTTAAGCTTTTTCTGTGTTTCAACATTTGTTTGTTTATTTATGAGTTGATGAATTTATTTCTATATTTATTTCCACCTTTATTTCTGTGTCCATATGCTAATAACATAGGCAGTCCTTACCTCAGTTCATCCAAATGATCCACTCAGATTCTTTCACTTATCTGTTCAGTGTCTCTTTCCATCACCCACAGCAGTGCATGCTAGTTTTTGGAGTGGTCACAAATGAGCATACAAAATGTAATTTGAAAATAAATAAATAAATAAATAAATACATACATACATACTTGCATAAGGTAATTTTCATTTATGCAAAATCATTTTAAAAATAGCCACGTCATTTTACATATTCACATAAAACGCATTATACCAATTTTCCTGTGGAGCAGTTTCACATACATGCTTTAAAAACAACAATTAAAACACAAGTTTAGTTTTAGGTTTTTCTTACCTACTACTCCAATGCACTGTTCTAACTTCTCTCTTCTTGATGAAAGTATTGAGAATTTAACTCAATCTATCAATGTTGTTCAGACTCATCAAAGGCCACAGTCATTCATCAATGTTTAAAATCAATTAGATGCTCATTCACACCCTGCAATAAGCTTGTGATGCATAATTAGTTTGTAGTATGTGAAGGAGAAAGCCACAAAAACAAGTCATTTGCTGTCCTTTTTGTTGTAATAAGATATTTTCAATGTTAAAATACGATTAACAAACGCTAAGACTTCTGTAACATGAATTATTTTATACAATTAAAATGCATGCTGTGAGTCCCAATTTAAATGTTTTTTTTTTTTTATTTACTGGTCAAAAAATAAACCAGTGCTACAACAATAAATAGTTAGTTATACAATAACATACAACAATAAATTAGTATTGTTGTTGCTACAAAATGTTCATGTTTGCAAATGTACAGAGACTTGGAAACAACATGTTTATTGTGCAAGGTCATAAATTTGGATTTCCAACTACTTTCATAGTGTGGCTCACCTTCTCCTTACACTGAACCAATCAGACCTACGTATAAACAGAATTTGCAAAGAAGGTGTTTGCTGAATATGTGTGTAATGTGTTTGTTTCAGTTCAGTCTCTTTGCCTTAAAAAGTCTCATAACTTGTGGAAAGAAACTGTTACAAAGTCTGGTCATAAGGGTTCGAATGCTTCAGTAACTTATGCTGGCCAGTGAAGAGTGTGTATGAGGGGTGTATGTGAGGGGAGTATGTTGTCATCCTCATACTGGGTAGACATTCAAAAGCAATGTGTGGAGTAAATGTCTATGAAAGGGGGGACTGAGAACACAATGATCTTCTCAGCTGTCTTCACTAGCGCTGCAGGCAGCACACAGTTATGCATCTCCTCAAGAAGTTCTCGATAGTTCCACTGTGGAACATGGTGAACGCTGTAGAACACGTAGAACAGCCTTCTCATAAGTAGAAATGCTGTTGTGCTCTACAAGGTGAACTCCGAGGAAACTGGTGTTCTTGTCAATCTCAGGAGTGGTTGATATTTAGTAGACAATAGTGAATGCTTGAAGTCTTCCTGATGTCAACAACTACCACACCCATTTGAAATTACATTTAGAACCAATCCTGCACCATTACTGGGGTAACATTTACATTTATGGCATTTGGCAGACACCCTTATCCAGAGACACTGACTTTTTTCTCATTCATACACCTGAATAACTATGGGGTTAAGAGCCTTGCTCAGGGGCTCAGGGGCGGCAGCCTGGTGTAGCTGGGATTTGAACTTGTGACCTTTAGATCCAAAGTATTATGCCTTAACCACAAAGCTACCAATTCCCCACACTACGTTAACATACTGAAACAGAAATAAATAACTGAAGAAATACATAGTCCAAATAATAAAAATTTGTGAAAACATTTAAAGGTATTAATTTATTTGTCCATTTTATTGACCAAAAATGTTCATTTTTGTTTTATTCTTTACTTACTCTACAAAAAATGAGCATTGCTACTTTATGTAAATTTTATTCTGTAAATATACACACACATTTAATTATTACTACTTTAAACCCAAAGACAGTTTATATATACGTTTTCATCAGTTTTTCTCCTCACTTAATTCACATGTGCTTGAACTTTTCTGTAATTTGCCTCCATATTTTGACCATTTTTGGGATTGTTCAACTGTTGGATAATACACAAATAATATATTAAACCACTAACAGGTAGTGTGAATAATGATATAGATTACCTCATTAAAATGGCACTTCTCAAGAGGTGGGCAAATATTAGGGAGCAAGTGAACAGTCATCTAAAAAGCATTTAGGTGGTGCATTTACTGTTTGTATCTCTATCTGTTTTACTTGTATATATATACTTGTACATATATAATTTCATTAAATATTTTATTACATAAAACTACAGATTGTTCAACAGTTTTCACGCTGCATGCCAACATCATGCTGTAATCAAGCTGTGTACTCTTGGGGAACTAGTTTTAAACTCTTTGCCATGTTGGGTCTTTTCAGTTCTTAAAGAATTTTTAAAGAACTATCAATATCAGATTTACTATCAAGCTACGCTATGTAATTTAATTGCATGCTGCTTGTATTTTGTCACATAAATATGCATTAAATGGCTCAATATAATGTACACCTGATCATCCAAATTTCAAACTAAGGACATTAATATAGATAAGTCTAACATAGCGCTTTTTAAAAACAGACCTGTCTGAATAAGTCACAGAAAATGACAATGTCTAACTTCAGAAAAAAAACACATGCTAGTTTCTTCATCATTGAACAGTTAAACAGTTTAATTATGCAACCAACAAATACATGTATTTTTAACCCGTCATACATTAAAAAAAAAATCATTTTTATTAACATCATCTAAGAACACCTTCTGGGCAATCTAAGGATATGAAGTTAAAGCAAATTCACAGAAACTTATATTGATCGCTATTAAAGGATTCCTTGCTGCTGACTCTTTCCGGCTATTTTCTTGGAGCATTCCAGCAGAGCATTATGAATGTCTTTAGCACAAGATATCTGAGATTTGATCATGCTGAGATACTGAGAGTAAGATAGAGATTCTGTTTGCACTGTGTCAGGTTTTGTTGCTGTGGGTACCAGGTTTGGAGAGTGTTTGGCACTGTCAATGCTCTGAGAGAGGCACTCGTGGGCCAGGCGCTAAAAAATACAAAGAATTAGTCTGAAACTCCAGTTTAATGCTTTATCACATTCTTTTTCTTTTTGCATTAATCTACTCATAATCACTACAAAATGGCCTTTATATTGCATGAAAATGTAAAACAATTTATCATCCTAAAGATGCTTTACAAGAGCTGTTATAAAGAAGATACTAAATAATATACTTCATATTCATATTTTTTAAACATTTATTAGAGATTCATCTTAGTTAGTATTTACCAGACAGAGCTCCAGTTGATCACACAGGGCGTAAAACTCTTCTAAACTCTTGTCAAATCGCTGAACTGTGGAATCATTACTCTTTCTAAAATGGACAATAGGCAATAACTTAGTAACTAGTCATATTTCTCGATGTTAATAATGATGTGTGCTAATGCATAAAGGGGAAAAAAAAACATTAAAACATGTATGAGAAACAGCAGTGTTTTCATTTCAGGATGGAAATGGGTTTCAAAGACATTATATAAGTCTAGATCAAGTCTTTATTAACTGGTTACTACCACATTGACAACAAAGACAACCATTTAAAAACTTTTCTCCACTATTTACTGTTGGAATATTTTGGGAGAATAGTTTATGTAAGGGTGACTGCATTCTAATACATTCATTCATTTTTAGTAGCATCTTCACTAAGTGTGGGCATGAAAAGTACATTTAAAAGTGCATAGGCTGTAACCTGGTCTCAGGGCCGAATAGAGGAACCTGAACCTGTGAGATGGCAATGTGACCTACTGTAACATAATGCCACCTCCATTTGTTAACATAAAGTGCATGTTAACAAAAATATAATAAAACCAAAATATCTTACATTTTTAACACTTCTTAAGTCTTAACATGATTAAATATAGAAAACAAATTTCATTCATTAGTTTAACTAAAAAAGTTTGAAAATATAGGGAAAAACTAAGGAGGTTGAAAGCAAAATCAAATGTGAAGTGAAGCCCATCTTCTGTGGCCAAGGAAGATTTCACAATAACAAGCAATGACAGAAAGACAAAACATGATGAGCTGGGTTTCACTTGAGCCATCAGAACTTTACAAACTGTCACAAATGAAGAGAAAATGAGCATCAACACAACAACCACTGATGGACTTTTAGACAACTTCACAAGTTCACTGTCCTACTTACACTACTTACCTTGGTGAGAGTGGCTTTTCTGCCCTCACTGCACTAAAACGAAGTACAGACAGACTTCATGTTCAGAACAACTTACACTAGAAGTGGCATGCATTTCACTGTAACTTGGAGACATCAAACTCCAACCTCTTGTTCATACACTGTCCTTATTTAACACGATATTTTTATAATCATAAACAAAAAAAATTATATTTATTATATTATATATATAATTTTAAACTGGCCCACATACAAGGGGATTAAAGAGAGTCTTAATAATCAGTTAATTACTGTGAACAATACAGCCTGTAAAAGTAGACTGGAGCGGAACAGCACACATTTATTTCTCCCAAAGGCGCCCAGCAGCTTTACTACTACAACCTGAGGTACTCGTCTCGTTAACAACGATATATATATATATATATATATATATATATAAAATACATTTACATTTGTTTAAGTAAAAAAAGTGTACTTACATTCCGTTATCAATTGCAGTGTTGTGTGCAAAATTTTGTGAAGCGATGGCCATTACGTTCTGAAACAAAAACGAACGGTGATTCATTTGTTTCTAGAGAAGACTGACCGGGAATATACGCTCCAAACGTTAATAAAAGCCCGTCGTTTATACAAGCCATTAGCACACCTGTAAACTTTCTTTTAATTGCGGAATCAGCATTTTAAACCTATGAACCGGGTCGAAATCCTGCTGCTGGTTGAGCTGCTGCTGCTGCTGCTGCTGTGGAGGCTGCTGAAGTACCGCCTGTGGATTTCCTGGCGGAGGCTGCTGCTGCGACATTACTGCAAAAACCCACTGTTTTTAAGTACACATTCACTAACGAGCTTCTTCTTCTTCTGCTGCTGCTGCTTCTGATTCTTCTTCTTCTGCTGCTGCTTCTGATTCTTCTTCTTCTTCTTCTGCTGCTGCTTCTGATTCTTCTTCTTCTGCTGCTGCTTCTGATTCTTCTTCTTCTGCTGCTGCTGCTGCTGCTTCTTCTTCTTCTTCTTCTTCTTCTTCTTCTTCTTCTTCTTCGACGAGTCAAACTGTCTGGAACACAAATCAACAGTTCCACCTACCGGACAATTGTGCAATGAAGTATAATTTAATAAAATATGTTTACTTGGGGGAAAAACATACATTCATACAGTAACCCAATCCACCGTAAGTGTGTTTCAGATTTTTTTTTTAAACTTTTTGATCATCACAGTTGTAAAGGACAATGACTTTAGCCCGCAAAACCTGTTTTTCCGAGAGATCTGCAATTATTGTAATGCCGTGTAATTATAATGCCGTGTTTTTGTTTTTTTGTTTGTTTTTATTCAGAAAGATAATTGTGAAGAATGTTTACACAACTATATTTTAAAAATTCATGTGACACAAAGCTCCCATTTGGCCACTTGGAAGTTTAATGTGCTCTTAAAGTGCACCTTTAAGAAAAAATTGACTCCTGAATCGACCCCTGATCATTCTTCCATTTTATGGAATAGAGCTGTGTTAGAGTCGGAAAGATTGTTTTAAGTTTTAAGGTGGAAACACTACCAGCATGAATTTACTTACAGAAGTTTGTTTACTTAAAGGCCAACAAGGTCATTAAATTAATTTACAATATTCCCACATTCATTCTTAATCTTATTCCTAATATGCTGAAATGTAAATGTTGTCTAATCTTAGTGACAATAATCCATTACATAAATTATATAAATGTTTGCATCCCTAGATTTTTGTGTTGGTTGTTTAACATTCCTATTATAAAACATTTACCTTTATTTTTCTTAAATCTTACCTCATTGTAAACAATTATATATATTTTTATTAATGAACATTAATATTATGGAATTTTCACAAGTTATCACTTATGTTATAGTAACTATATCCAGCCACTCCTGCTCTTTTTTTCTCAGGCTTGAAGTGAATAATAAAACAAACAAACAAAAAAAACCTCTTCTGTCCTAATTTAATTATTTATTAACCTTAATCTTTGTAAAACCATATAAAAGCAATGGTGTTACAGAGTTACTGTTACGGCAGAAACTATTAATGTAAAAGTGCAAACTACTTTGTACAGATCTTGTTAAATGGCATGAAAGAACATTGTGACAGATGTGATCAACCTTTTAATGATATGGCTGAACTGTCACATGACATGTTTGTTGCAATGCTCCACTACCATTTCTAGTCAGCAATTCCAACAAATTAATCAGTCTTAATCAATTTTCTTTTAAATTTTATATTTTTAGAAGACAGCAAATATTCATCATAATTACAATGTGAGTATTTAAGAAGAAGGAGGATCATAGGGTGACCTATAAGAGTGGAGGAAGGTGCACACAGGTGGACTATGTTCTATGTAGGAGATGCAACCTGAAGGAGATTGGAGACTGTAAGGTGTTGGCAGGGGACAGTGTAGCTAGACAGCATCGGATGGTGGTCTGTAGGATGGTTTTGGAGGCGAAGAAAAAGAGGAGGAGAGTGAGGACTGAAAGAAGAATAAGATGGTGGAAACTGAAGGAGGAAGACTGTAGTGTGAGGTTCAGGGAAGAGGTCAGACAGAGGCTCGGTGGTGGTGAAGAGGTGCTGGATGATTGGGAAACTACTGCAGGAGTGATGAGGGAGGCAGCTAGAAAGGTTCTTGGTGTGACATCTGGAAATAGAAAGGAAGAGAAAGAGACGTGGTGGTGGAATGAGGAAGTGCAGGAGAGCATAAGGGGAAAGAGGTTAACAAAACAGAAGTGGGATCGACAGGGTGATGAGAAAAGTAGGCAGGAGTACAAGGAGATGCGGCAGCAGGTAAAGAGGGATGTGGCGAAAGCCAAGGAAAAGGCATATGAGGAGCTGTATGAGAGGTTGAACACTAAGGAAGGAGAAAAGGATTTATACCGATTGGCCAGGCAGAGAGATCGAGCTGGGAAGGATGTGTTGCAAGTTAGAGCAATAAAGGATGGAGATGGAAATGTGTTGACTAGTGAGGAGAGTGTGTTGAGAAGATGGAGGGAGTATTTTGAGCAGCTGATGAACGAGGAAAATGAGAGAGAGAGAAGGTTGGATGATGTGGAGTTAGTAAAGCAGGAAGTGGATAGGATTAGTAAGGAGGAAGTGAGAGCAGTGATTAAGAGGATGAAGAGCGGAAAGTCGGTTGGACCAGATGACATACCGGTAGAAGCATGGAGATGTTTAGGAGAGATGGCAGTGGAGTTTTTAACCAGATCGTTTAACAAGATTTTGGAAGGTGAGAAGATGCCTGAGGAATGGAGAAGGAGTGTGCTGGTACCGATCTTTAAGCATAAGGGAGATGTGCAGACCTGCAGTAACTACAGGGGAATTAAGTTGATCAGTCACACCATGAAGTTATAGGAAAGAGTAGTGGAAGCCAGGCTGAAAGAAGAGGTGACCATCTGTGAGCAACAGTATGGTTTTATGCCGAGGAAGAGCACCACAGATGCCTTATTTGCTTTGAGAACGTTGATGGAGAAGTATAGAGAAGGACAGAAGGAGCTGCATTGTGTATTTGTGGATTTAGAGAAAGCGTACGACAGAGTGCCAAGAGAGGAGTTGTGGTATTGTATGAGGAAGTCAGGTGTGTCAGAGAAGTATGTGAGGGTGGTGCAGGACATGTATGAGGACAGTGTGACAGCAGTGAAGTGTGCGGTAGGAACGACAGACTGGTTCAAGGTGAAGGTTGGACTGCATCAAGGATCGGCCCTGAGCCCTTTCCTGTTTGCAGTGGTGATGGACAGGTTGACGGACGAGGTCAGACAGGAGTCTCCCTGGACTATGATGTTTGCGGATGATATTGTGATTTGTGGTGAGAGTAGTGAGCAGGTTGAGAAGAGCCTGGAGAGGTGGAGGTACGCGCTGGAGAGGAGGGGAATGAAAGTCAGTAGGAGTAAGACAGAGTACATATGTGTGAATGAGAGGGAGGGCAGTGGAGTGGTGCGGTTGCAGGGAGAAGAGGTGGAGAAGGTGGAGGAGTTCAGGTACCTGGGGTCAACAGTGCAAAGTAATGGAGAGTGTGTTAGGGAAGTAAAGAAAAGAGTGCAGGCAGGGTGGAGTGGGTGGAGAAGAGTGACAGGAGTGATTTGTGATAGTAGGGTATCTGCAAGAATGAAAGGGAAAGTTTATAGGACTGTGGTGAGACCTGCGATGTTGTATGGTTTAGAGACAGTGGCATTGAGTAAAAGGCAGGAGGCGGAGCTGGAGGTAGCAGAGCTGAAGATGTTAAGGTTTTCGTTGGGAGTGACGAGGATGGACAAGATTAGAAATGAGTTTATTAGAGGGACAGCGCATGTTGGACGTTTTGGTGACAAGGTGAGGGAGGCGAGATTGAGATGGTTTGGACATGTGCAGAGGAGGGACATGAGTTATATTGGTAGGAGAATGCTGAGGATGGAGCCACCAGGTAGGAGGAAAAGAGGAAGACCAAGGAGGAGGTTCATGGATGTGGTGAGAGAAGACATGCAGGTAGTTGGTGTAAAAGAGGCAGATGTAGAGGACAGGGTGGTATGGAGACGGATGATCCGCTGTGGCGACCCCTAATGGGAGCAGCCGAAAGAAAAGAAGAATTACAATGTGAGTATATTTCATATTGACCTTCATATGACAAAGGATAATATCTGACACTCATATAGCAATAAAGTCTGGGCTGAGTCTGGCTTACATTCTGCACTTTTGGCTTCATTTTGGTGCTGGGTTTTTTCCACAGTCTTTTGTCAAACAGCATTAGGCTGAACTCTGGCTGGAGTCTGGCCAACCCACAGAAACAAAAAGCAAACTATCAGTTTGGTGGAGCCATGGCTTGAGTTTGGTCCCCCCAAAAAGAAAATAATTTATTATTGCCCCTCATTAATTGGAGGCAACAATAAATGTTTTTAGAGAAGATGGGCAATCAAAGCATACAAGGAGGTGTCAATATGCAGAATTAACAAAAACAAAATGAAAAGTTTCCAGAATGAGGTAGATTTATGACTTTAGCTGAAATAAACATTACCAACTTTAAACAACAAATGGATATAATAATACTCACTGGTTCAGAAACACGATTGTGATTTTAACTAATTATGTATTAGGGCTGGGCGATATGGCCTAAAAAAAAAAATCCCCGATTTTTTCACAAAAAATCCGATTTGCGATTTGAATCGATTTTTTCCCCCCTGCTTAAAATCAATCTGCATATGACAAAGAAAATGTTCAAAAAAAGTTTTAACTTTATTTAATAAAGTTTATTTACCCTTCTGGGATTATAACCCACTTTGGGTTAAAGTGCAATCAGAAACAACAAGCCAAAAATACAAGATGGCAGGCCCTGCCATTGTAAATTGTGAAAATAGAATGTAACATAACATAAAATGAGCAAACCTACAAAGTAAAATGTTTTACGAGTGTTTAAATGTGGAACATGATTGGAAATGCACCTGAGGTTTTGAGTGGATTTGCCTTTATTTTTCTCCAAAGCTCCACAGTAAAATGAGATAAAATTTAACAGAGTAATAGATAGGGACACTGTAAATTAGAAGTATTTGAAAGATTGAGCAAACCTACAAAGACATTTTTTTATGAGTGTTTGAATGTGGAACATGGTTAAAAATGCAGTGATGCTTGGAGTGATTTTGCCTTTGCTTTTCTTAAAAACTCGACAGTAAAATGAGTTGAAATGTGAAATAAGAATATAATAAACAGGGAGATTCTAAATAAGAATTATTTGAAAGATTGAGTAAACCTCAAAAATAAGTTTTATGAGTGTTTGAATATGGTGATTCAAATGCTCTGATTTTTGTTTCTAAACGGAAACGCCGTTCTGAAGCGTCTTTACAGGTATTTTGACCGCTCCCAGCACCCGTACCGTAAGTGTACGATTAGACGCTGCCGCTGTCTTGTTCATTTCGTAGGGTCCTACATCTCTCCCACTCGACGGCATGCCTCTGTTTGAGGTGCTGCAGTAAATTGGTGGTACTGCTACCTTTGCTTGGTCGCTGCCATGTTGTTTGTGTATCTCTATGGCAAACGCGCGGGGGGGCGGGGGGTTGGCTGAGTTCGTTCGAAACTATGGAAGCCCAGAGGGGCGCGTCGGCGAACATTAAAGAGAAACCCGATTTTTATTAAAACATATCGATATAAACTACACATTCGAGTTAATCGATAAAATCGATTTATCGCCCAGCCCTATTATGTATATATATTGTATACATGATTAATATATAACTAATTCCTCATATATATCATCATCTTTCGGCTTTTCCCATTAGGGGTTGCCACAGCGGATCATCCGTCTCCATACCCCCCTGTCCTCTACATCTGCATGTCTTTCCTCACCACATTGCGTAACAGTTAGCCAGCCACCTTTTATTTATACATAATATTTACCAACACAGACTTGGAAGTAAATTGCCAACTATCTTGGCTCTGTCTCTTCAAACTTTAATACTATAAGGTAAGTTATTGTTTAACAAACACACAGATTTCACTCATTTTCCTTTGCGCCTTTACTCGATTAAAATTCAGTTGAGTTTCAGGTAGTTCAGACAAAAATGAAAATGTACTCATCCTCAAGTGGTTCCAAACCTTTATGTTTTATTTTTCTGTTAAACACAAAATAAGATATTTTGAAGACTGTTGAAAACCGGTAGCCATTGATATCCATAGTAGAAAAATAGTATGAAAGTTAAACGATGGCAGTTTTCAGTAGTCTTCAACATATCCTCTTTTGTGTTCAACAGAAAAAAGAAACTCAAAGGTTTGGAACATGTGGACAGTAGGTAAATGATGACACTTTTTTGAGTGAACTATCCTTTTTTAACACAGACTTGTTTAACAGGTCCTTGTATCATTGTGCAGTTTAACAAACTGCACATTTCTTTTTGAACTGCAAAAAAAAGGGATTATCTTTACATGACCATGCCACCCTCACTTCATCAAAATTAGTAAAAAAGTGATGGTTACCACACCTCAAAAAACTATTTGGCCCAAGGCCCTCAAATACAGCAACTGTCCAAAAGGATTTGTTCAGCATCTATTGAGCTACAACCAAGTCCTTTAGGACAAAGACAAAACTATTATTTTTATTGTATGTAGTTGTGTCTTTGTTATTGTATTGTGACCATTTATTTGTTGCTTATGTTTTGACTTGCTCATATTACTGGTTTATCTTATATTATTGGCCCCCAATTTTTTTCCGTTTTGTTTGGAGATTTTTTTTTCCCTCTCCATCAATAAAACACTACATTGCATTTGCATATTTTTATTCTTTTATTATACCTTGCACAATATATTATAATTTAAGTCTAATTTCTGGTGCCTCTGGACAAGTTCTGGGTTAAAAGTGGTGGCAGTTTGGCTCTTATCTAGCTGACATTTGCTGATTCTGGCACTTTTGTTGGCCAGTTAGTTCTGACTTCTTGGGCATTGTGAAGTTGTGGCTGAGTTTTGGTCTGCTTCTGGCATTGGTCTGGTTGACTTTCAGCAAACAGTATTAGGGCCAATCTTGGGGCGTAATTCCATGCAGCATGTGGGCCAAACTCACTGCTGAAACTCAGCCAGATCCGGCACAGAAACAGTTTGCTATCTGGGCCTGCTCTAGCAGACAGAATTAGCTACATTTGGAATAGGTTTTAACATCACTATGTAAATAAATGTCCGATTCTGTCCATTCAAAAATAAATATTCCAGCTTTAAATTATAGCAATGTAATTGCAATGTCTTATACCCGGGTGAATCTGGATTTAATGGTGTGAAAAAAATGCTAAACTTGACTTGTGCAATATAACAATATTATCCATACAACATGTATTTGTGCAATGTTACCAAAGTACATGTTCAACATCAGTTTATTACATTTATTAAAGGTGGCATCAAAACATTTCAGACAATAATGGTCAAAACAGCAAAAAAAAAATTAGTTCCACAAAATAGAATATTTTAAATGATGTTAAGGTGATTAGAAGGTAAATTAAATAGACTATTTTTTCTTTTGCTTTTTGGGTGATGCTGTCCTGCTTTACAGTGAGCTGATAGAAATATGTTTGCTACATAAGTGTTATGTGTTATATTTAAGTTTTGAGTTTGTCAGTTCCTGACAGCATAGTTAATAATTTTATTATGGCCTCACCTACTACTCAAACTCAAAAACGATGGAATGCTCATTTTTCAATATCACACAAGCCTAGGCCACAACAATAGGTGTCCCTATTAATAACCAGACTTAACTTGCAACAATATTTCTATAACACATTTAAAAAGCTCTAAAAGCCTTGGCAATGGAAATTTAAAAGCAGAAATTGGAGACCAACAGCACAGTAGCTGAATCATAAATATGCATGGTGCAAGCAGAGCTTTTGCACAATTGACAGAAATCAGGTTAAGCTGACAATATGCTTTGAAAAAAACAACAAAAAAATTAAATATGAAACTTGTTACTCCCTGGATTTTAGCTTTTCATAAATATAGAAAACCTGTTAATATGAAGATTACTGTAAAATCAGTGTTATTTGGAGGTTGTAGAAATTTCATGAGGTGTACGATTGGGCTGATTAGGTCCGATGTATTTCAGGGGAGTGTATGAAGGCTTTTCAATCACTTCTATTCCAAGGTAAGGCTGCAAAACTTCTGGAACAAGTACAGTTCCTTCCTAATACAGAAAACACGAAATAAAGAATGTTTACAGGTAACCATAACCAGTTTAACTAACATTTTTGTTTGAAATTTACTTATTTAAAAATGTGTTAAATTAATAAATGACTGATATACTATTTACAATAAAAATAATGTCTGGAAGTAATCACAATTATTCTCCCAAAAAAAGTAAATCTATACTATTGTCACTAAAAATGGCTGTGCAACAAAGCAAATGTAACCTCAAATGAAAAAGTAACCTCACTTTTGTTTGATGCGTTTCCAAAAGTGCAATAATAGTGCGTGGGATCGCACACGCTGTAGCATTCACCTAAAATGAAACATGTAATAGATGGTTATAATTCCTAGGATACTCTGTGACTCATCTATCAAGTTCATCAGTCCCCTCCAAAAGTATTGGGCTGGCAAAACCAATTCTATTGTTTTTGCTTCACACTACCAATTTGTGTTTGAGATCAATGGATGAATATGAAATGAGTTTATATCTATACAATAGACCATATACATCTGGGTGTGTTAAACATGCAACGTTTGGTGGCAGATCACCAATTTTTTAGCTGAGCAAAAGCATAGGAAACGATAGTATTAAAAGTAAACAACACTGAATAATGGGTTTCAGATTGATTGTTTGCAATAACTGCATCAAGTCAGCAATCCACTGACATCACCCAGTTAGAGTGAATCCAATTGTATTTGATGCATTTCTCTGTATTAGTGCACACAAGTCAATGCCACCATGCTTGTCTTTAGCTCAGATGTCTTGGATCATGTCCTTAATTTCCCCACATTTCTGGCCTGTCAGTCACTTTGGTAGAGGTTAATCTTGGTTTCGACAACTTTTGGCCCATCTTTGTATTTCTCTGTGAATTCAAACATCCAATTTTTATTGCTGATTAGTGGCTTGTATCTAGTGATACTGTTCAGCCTTGATGTTTCTGCTCTTTAAGTCTTCTTTGAATGGTGCTTATAATACCTTCAACCCAGCCTTATGAAAGTTGTTGATTGATGGGTCAGTGGCTGTTGCTTGTGTTACCGTTATTTCTTCACAGCTATTCAAAGTCTGGTTGTTAATATAAACATGGATCCTTCCTTTTTTTAGGACATCAAAATTGTTCTATTCGCTAAGCCTAATGCTTGCACAAAATTTGTTCCAATATTTTTGAGCATTAAAAAATTGATGGGTTCAAGCATACAATGCATTGGTTTAAAGTTGACTCAAACCCAAATTTATTTGCTGAATATAAAATACAAATGAATGGCCACTCTAGCACTTAGAGAGAGGTGAGTTTATATCTTGACTAGCTGAAAGTACCCGTGCTTCGCTACGGAAGGCAGAACGCTAAGCAATATGGCAATAAGCAGTAAGCACTGAGCAGGACTGGATGATCAGAGATCAGAACGTAACGTCAACAAATAACGTACTACCCCTTTGTAGTACCGACACAGGGCAAACTACTTTGAAAATAATTTTTATCGTGCATCTAACATGTAATAAGAAACAATGTACTAAGTTTTATTAGGATCCGTAATGTTATTTCGAAGAATTTACAATGCGTGAGAAATCGCGTTTTTCGCGAGTTAGCCGCGATCCAGGGCGAATTTTTCAAAACCCTTTCTTAGTGAGCACCTAAGACCCAAGAGGAAGGTATGTTCCAAATTTCATTGCAATCCGTTCAGTGGTTTTTGAGATTTCGTGATGAGTGAGTGAGTCAGTCAGTGGTATTTGAGCTTTATATATATATATAGATAACTGCACTTTATAAATGTAGTGTACACATTTTTGCTATGCAGTGACACCACATAATATGGATTACACTTTGCTTTTAGTTGTATCCTTAGT
Source organism: Silurus glanis (assembly GCA_014706435.1). Taxonomy (NCBI): domain Eukaryota; kingdom Metazoa; phylum Chordata; class Actinopteri; order Siluriformes; family Siluridae; genus Silurus; species Silurus glanis. The sequence continues at coordinate 1,379,889 of JAAIIK010000136.1, forward strand.
GAAGACAACAAATAGATTCACTTACTGTGTGTGCATACTTAGAACTGCCATCACTTCTCTCATATAGAATATTCAGTCGTCGGCTCTGGTAGTCAGTGCAGTTAGATGCACTGGAGATCTATTGAAGGTTTAAGAAAAAAATTTAAATAATACATAATCTTTAAAAGTTCTAAGACAAAATATGACATTTATATATTCCTTAGAGTGCTATCCAGGGTTTATTATTTGGTCTGATCAAAATATCAGCAGTAGACATGTACACATCTTCTATTTATGGCTATGTTCTAATGCAGGGGTCACCAACATGACTGGTTGCCCGCAGGCACCAGGTCGCCCGCAAGGACCACATGAGTCGCCCGTGGGCCTTTTCTAAAAATAGCTCACCATAGCACCATTTACCAGTGAGCTGCAGCTATTTTTTTTGTTGCTATTCTTTTTTAAATCACACTTGCATTGGTGTGAATTTGAAAATGACAATATAAAAAAAAAGACCTTTAAAAATATTTCATATTAAGTTAGATCTAGCTGGTCTCTACGCAATGGTTGGACCTAGCGCAGTGTAGGTGAGGAGATGATTTACCCCCGAAAACATGGCAGAAAAAAGAAAGAAAACATATTTTCACAGTGCATGGGAGGAAGAGTTCTTTTTTTTTTTTATCACTGTGAAAGATTCCTGCGTGTGTCTCTTTTGTGGGGCGACGGCAAAGTGGCACAATGTTGAGAGACATTTCAAAACATGTCATGCAAGCTACCATGCTAACTACCCACCAGGCAGCCCACTACGAGCGGAAAAAGCCCGCGAGTTAAAGGAAGGTTTGTGCAAACAACAGTCTTTTTTCACGAGACCGGTGAAAAACTCACAAAAAGCAACCGAAGCCTCATTTAGAGCTACACATTTCTTCGCCGAAGAACTGAACCATTTGAAATGTGAGCTGCAAGGCAAAGGTAAAACTGTTGCTGACATGGTAAGTGCTTTAAATGCATTTAAAGCCCAGATTTTCTCTGTGCATTTACAGAGAAAAAGGGTGCTGCACTTTCCCTCTGTGCAGATAGTGCTGAAAGACATTGCTTCTGCGTCTGAGACGTTTGACAAAGTTGCAGAAAAGTACTAAACAGTACTAAGTCATAAACAGACCTGGGCAAGAGTTTGAGAAGCTGGAGCCATGTGTGTCGTTCATTTCCAATACTTTCATGAATGTGGACACAACATGCATTGCTGAGCAACTAAGTGCAACGTTCAGCTTGGATGCTGGACAGGTGGAAATCGAAATTGTAACATTGCAAAATGACATTCACCATCCAGACTTTTTGGTTCAACCTATCTTTGTGAATCAGCCTTTTCTGACATGAACTTCATCAAGAACACAAAACACACCTCACTGATGCACATGTGCAAGACTCACTCAGAGTTTCTGTGTCAAGTTACACCCCAGATTACAATACACTGGTGAACAGCATGCAATGCCAGACTTCCCACTAACAGGAAGAAATTATTGAAAAAAAAAAAGATGTTTGTTAAATGTAAGATTTAGTTAAAAATGTAATTTGTTAAAAATGTAATTTTGTTAAAAATGCTGTAGATCTGGTGATAATTTCATTAAAATCTGAAAGTTGATTTTTGTGTTACATAATTGATAATCTGTACAAACATGATGCAACGTAGTGCATGATTTGGTAAAAATTGTTAGTTGCTAGTAAAAATGTTGTAGTAAATCATTTGAAAATGTAAATACTTTCAGAGATTTATAATAAAGTTTTGCATATTGATATTTATGTTTCCTACCTTGTTAAATCATTGTTGATAATTATTGTGAGAAATCATTAACATGATCAGTATCTTCAAATAGATGAATATCATTAATTATTAATAATAACATATAATTAAAGGTAAATTGAGCAAATTTGTTATTTTAGAAGTGTGTATCAAACTTGTAGCCCTTCACATTAATCGGTACCCAAGAAGTAGCTCTCAGTTTCAAAAAGGTTGGTGACCCCTGATGAGTAGGTTCTGCAAATCATTGACATTCAATGAGTTGTTAATGGATAAACTGAGAGTATAGACAGTAAGAGAGAGAGAGTTAATTAATCCAGATATTAAACATCATTCAGAACTGTCACTTTTGTACTTACCCAGTGTTGGGCAATAACGCGTTGCTGTAACGCAGTTACTTTTGTAATTAGTACAGTAACTAATACTGTAACACATTACTTTTTAAATAAAGTAACTCCGTTACCGTTACTGTATGGTGCGGTGTCCGTTACATTTTGAAATGAATTAATTTCGGCTGACAGCCGAAATTAATTTAGGCTCTACAGTCTAACCTGTTTACAGCAGAGACGCATTGTAGGATTGGTGGATGAACCACTGTAAACACGAAGAAGACGCACTGTGGGCATGTTTCCATTTATTCAGGTCTGTGCGGCAGTAATGGCGAGTCGAGGCGAGAGCATACCGAGTTTCTCAAAGTGGAAATATGCTCATTATTTCACTTTAGTTGAGTATAAATACAAAAACTTTTTAGTCAAATGTAAGCTGTGTCTTTCTGGTTCGAAGGTCGTATCTACTGCGATAAACAGCAACTCCAATCTGTCGAAGCTCCTCCAGAAACTCCATGCCTCGATGAAGCTAGAAGCTAACCCGGGGTTCTGTTTTACATTGTTGATAGTTTTCATACTTAAGCTGTGGAAGGAACATTTTTAAGAGCTCAACACAACAGCTTTTATGATGCAGAAGCCACTTTAGTTTTTTATTCTGAATATATTTTTCAGCTTGTTTTGTTATTTATTTCAGAAATCCTTGTGATATATTCAGTTTGTGCTGGTCTGACTTTAATAAAATAGTGTTTAAAAATTACTTTGTGTTTAAGTCAGTTTTGTGTTTGTATAGACCATAACGCATAAAAGGGCATTAATGGGAACATTAAAGAACGTTCTTTAAAAAAGTTACTAAAAAGTTACTTTTAACAGTAACGCATTACTTTTTGGTGTAAGTAATCAACAAAGTAATTGAGTTACTTTTTGAATGAAGTAACGAGTAACTGTAACTAGTTACTATTTCTTAGTAACTAGCACAACACTGTACTTACCTCACCATATTTTCCACGGCCTGGCATCCATGCTTCAATGTCATACTTCCTGAATGCTGATGGCCCCAACTCCTGAGTGGGCATGTCCAAAACCCTTTGATTGGAAAAGAAAGAAAAATAAATAAATAAATAAATAAATAAATAAATAAATAAATAAATAAATATATATATATATATATATATATGGGTAGGTATGACCTTAGGGAGAGAAATGTGGAAGGGCAGATGGTGGTAGATTATGGACTATGTTCTATGTAGGAGATTGGAGAGTGTAAGGGGGTGGCAGGGGAGGAGGAGAGTGAGGACTGAAAGAAGAATAAGATGGTGGAAACTAAAGGAGGAAGACTGTAGTGTGAGATTCAGGGAAGAAGTCAGACAGGGGCTCGGTGGTGGTGAAGAGGTGCTGGATGATTGGGCAACTACTGCAGAAGTGATAAGGGAGACAGCTTGAAAGGTACTTGGATTGGGATTTTGATCGACAGAGTGATGAGAAAAGTAGGAATGAGTACAAGTAGATGCGGCAGCAGGTGAAGAGGGATGTAGCAAAAGCCAAGGAAAAGGCATATGAGGAGCTGTATGAGAAGTTGGACACTAAGGAAGGAGAAAAGGATTTATACCGAGTGGCCAGGCAGAGGGACCGAGCTGGGAAGGGTGTGCTGCAAGTTAGAGCAATAAAGGATGGAGATGGAAATGTGTTGACTAGTGAGGAGAGTGTGTTGAGAAGGTGGAGGGAGTAATTTGAGCAGCTGATGAACGAGGAAAATGAGAGAGAGAGAGAGAGAGAGAGAAGGTTGGATGATGTAAAGCAGGTAATGGATAGGATTAATAAGGATGAAGTGAGAGCAGTTATTAAAAGCATGGAGATGTTTAGGAGAGATGGCAGTGGCAGTTTTTAACTCGATTGTTTAACACCATTCTGGAAGGTGAGAGGATACCTGAGGAATGAAGGAGTGTGCTGGTACCGATCTTTAAGAATAAGGGAGATGTGCAGACCTGCAGTAACTACAGAGGAATTAAGTTGATCAGTCACACCATGAAGTTATGGGAAAGAGTAGTGGAAGCCAGGCTAAGGGAAGAGGTGACCATCTGTGAGCAACAGTATTGTTTCATGCTCAGGAAAAGCACTACAGACGCATTATTTTCTTTGAGAATGTTGATGAAGTATAGAGAAGATCAGTAGGAGTTACATTGTGTGTTTTGTGGATTTAGAGAAAGCATATGACAGGGTGGAGAGAGGAGTTGTGGTATTGTATGAGGAAGTCAGGTGTGTCAGAGAAGAACGTGAGGGTGGTGCAGGACATGTATGAGGACAGCGTGATAGCAGTGAAGTGTGCAATAGGAACGACATACTGGTTCAAGGTGGAGGTGGGACTGCATCAAGGATTGGCCCTGAGCCCTTTACTGTTTGCAGGTTGATGGATGAGGTCAGAGAGAAGTCTCTGTGGACTATGATGTGTACGGATGATATTGTGATTTGTGGTAAAAGTAGGGAGCAGATTGAGAAGAGCCTGGAGAGCTGGAGGTACGCACTGAAGAGAATGGGAATAAAAGTCAGTAGGAGTAAGACAGAGTACATATGTGCATGAATAAGAGGGAGGGCAGTGGTGTGGTGTGGTTGCAGGGAGAAGAGGTGGAGAAGGTGGAGGAGTTCAGGTACCTGGGTTCAACATTCCAAAGTAATAGAGAGTGTTAGAGAAGTGAGGAAAAGAGTGCAGGCAGGGTGGAGAAGAGTGGCAGGAGTGATTTGTGATACAAGGGAATCTGCACTGAACTGCATCTGACCCCTAACAGGAGCATCTGAAAGAAGTCCCTTGAGAAGATATACTAAAATGGTTAAAATATATTGTGTGTATGCATATATAACTTAATATATAGCCATTATTGTCAAAATAGCTGGCAACAATAGTGAGTACATCCTAAGTGAACATATCAAAACTACACACACACACACACACACACACACACACACACACACACACACACA
>JAAIIK010000136.1:1384968-1416862 GCA_014706435.1 Silurus glanis
ACACACACACACACACACACACACACACACACACACACACACACACAGGTGAATCTCAATAAATTGGAATATCATTAAAAAGTTTATAGGGGGAGTGGTGGCTCCAGCGGTTAAGGCGCTGGGTTATCGATCGGAGGGTCTGGGGTTCAAGCCCCGGTATCGCCAAGCTGCCACTCTTGGGCCCTTGAGCAAGGCCCTTAACCCTCTATGCTCCAGGGGACCCTTACGAGAAAAATAAATCAAGGACCGTGACGTCAGAGCGACGTGGGGCCGTCTTCCCGTGGGCTCACCACCTGCAGGAGGGACCGTAAGGGACCGGTGCTGAGAGGATTGGGCAGCAGTCGAAGGCGGGGGCCTTCATTGCCCGATCCCTGGACACGGAGAAGTGTCTAGGGAATCTGCTTAGACTGCTGCCCCCGCGACCCGAATTACGGATAAGCGGGAGAAGATGAATGAATGAATGAATAAAAAGTTTATTTATTTTAGTACTTCAATACAAAAAGTGAAACTCGTATATTATATAGATTCATCACAGACAGACTGATATTTCAGTGTTTATTTCTTTTTATTTTGATGATTATGGCCTACAGCTAATAAAAACAAAAAATTCACTCAGAACATTTGAATATTGTGAAAAAGTTCAATATTGGAGACTCGTGGTGTCACACTCTAAAACTTTCTTTCGGCTTCTCCCATTAGGGGTCGCCACAGCGGATCATCCGCATGTTTGATTTGGCACATGTTTTTACGCTGGATGCCCTTCCTAACGCAACCCTCCCCATTTATCCGGGCTTGGGACCGGCACTAAGGCTTGTGCAACCCTAATGGCTGGGGTTGGTTCCCTGACCAGGGATCGAACCCGGGCCGCAGCGGTGAGAGCGCCGCATCCTAATCACTAGACCACCAGGGAACCTCGTGGTGTCACACTCTAATCAGCTAATTAAATCCAAACACCTGCAAAGGTTTCCTGAGCCTTGAAATGGTGTCTCAGTCTGGTTCAGGCTGCACAATCATTGGGTAAGACTGCTGACTTGACAGTTGTCCAGAAACAATCATTGACACCCTGCACATGGAGGGTAAGACACAAAAGATCATCGCTAAAAAAGCTGGCTGTTCAGAGAGTGCTGTATCCAAGCACATTAATGGAAAGTTGAATGGTAGGAAAGAATGTAGTAGAAAAAGTTAAAACGAAGCTTTTCAAGAATTTGGGGAGATTCACAAAGAGTGGACTGCAGCTGGAGTCAGTGCTTCAAGAGCCACCACACACAGACGTATCCTTGGGCTACAACTGATGCATTACGCATTGTCAAGCCACTCCTGAACCAGAGACAACGTCAGAGTTGTCTTACCTGGGCAAAGGACAATAAGGACTGGACTAATGCTCATTGGGCCAAAGTCGTCTTTACAGATGAAAATGTTGCATTTCATTTGGAAATCAAGTTCGCAGAGTTTGGAAGAAGAGAGGAGAGGCAAAGAATCCAAGTTGCTTGAGGTCCAGTGTAAAGTTTGCACAGTCAGTGGTGGTTTGGGGAGTCATGTCATCTGCTGGTGTTGGTCCACTGTGTTTTATCAAGTCCAAGGTCAGCACAGCTGTCTACCAGGAAGTTTTAGAGTGCTTCATGCTTCCCTCTGCTGACCAGCTTTATGGAGATACTGATTTAATTTCCCAGCAGGATTTGGCACCTGCCCACATTGCCAAAAGCACCAAATGTTGATTAAATGACCATGGTATTGGTGTGCTTGACTGGCCAGCAAACTTAGCAGACCTGAACCCCATAGAGAATCTATGGCGTATTGTCAAGAGGAAAATGAGAAACAAGAGACCAAAAATGAAAATGAGCTGAAGGCCACTGTCAAAGAAACCTGGGCTTCCATACCACCTCAGCAGTGACACAGACTGATCGCCTCCATGCCATGCCAAATTGAGGCATTAATTAAAGCAAAAGGAGCCTCTTACAAGTATTGAGTACATATAAAGTAAATTAACGTACTTCCCAGAAGGCTAACAATTCACAAATTTTTTTTTTTTATTCGTCTTATGAAGTATTCTAATTTCTAAAGGATTCAAATTTTTGGAGAAAGAATTGGTGGGTTTTCATCAGCTGTAAGCCATAATCATCAAAATTATATATATCAGTCTGTGTGTCATGAACTATATAATATACGAGTTTCACTTTTTCTATTGAATTACTAAAATAAATCTATATTATTTTTTATTTTATGGCTACCACAGTGATTGCAATATAGTGAAAGTAACTTTTATTTAGGGGATGCTTCTCAAAAAACTAATCTTAAATCACAAGAAAAACAAGATTTCATTCTTTCAATATTTCTTTCTAAATATAAGAAACAAAAAAAGTCATGCTCTACCTTACTATTTATTTTGAGGTAACTGTGTCTAAGATTTTGCAGCATTCTCTTATTTTATGCAGTGTTCACATAAGTGAATGGTATATTTTTTTAGATTAACAACATGCGCAAAACATCCAATAATCAGGTGGATGGGTTACAACAATAGAAAACTACATCAGGTTCCACTCCTGTAAGTAAGTTCTTATGAGTTACAGACATGTAGCTCAGAAAAGTTAGATCAAAGCTTCCACATTATAGAGAATATAGTTATGTAGCACCTGGGTTCAGGAGGAACATTGTTTCATTTCACTGTGTACTGCATCAGCTATATATGGTTGAAATGACAATAAAAAGCTTCTTCTTGACTTGACATTAACAGAGCTTCCACTGAATTTTTTTCATTGTATATAACCCCTAAATACCAGTGTGTGAGTAAAATTCCCAGATGATTAGCAGTGTCTGAAATATATAAACCATCTTGCATTTTTTTTATGACAGAAATTACAGCAATTGAATAAAAGTATTATTTTTTTAAATATTTGTTGCAATATTAATTTAATCAAAATATAGTGACTATTCATACTAAATTACATGAAAACCTGAAATGGAGCTTGAGTGAAGAGAAAATCTCCTTCTGCAACAACACAAACTCATCCAACAACTGGGAACTCTCCTGGCCAGTTTCATCTGCTGTTACACCAAACATCTCCACCTGAAATATAACATTTTTGACTATTTTCTTAGTTTTGACAGACTTAACAACATGCTAAATGAAACCAATAACGTACACTAACCATCCATTTTAACAGAAAGATATATACACATGTCCATTTAGGCATTATCCAAATATTCAATAAAGGTGGCAGCAATCTAGTGCTTAAATCTTGCAGGTACAGATCAAGAGTTAATCAGTTAATAGTCACATCAAAAACACAAATTGGGGAAAATGTGATCAGTTCGTTCCAATCGTGGCATGGTTCTTGGTACCTAATAGGCAAGTTTAAGCATTTCAGAATCTCCTGGGATTTTCACATGCAACACTTCACAGAGCATATTGTGGAACATAAAACAATTCTGTGGCAGGAAACATCTTGCTATCCAGAGAGGTCAGAGGAAAATAGTCAGGTTGTTTCCAGCTGCCAGGAAGAGTATAGTAACTCAATCACAATTTACAACATAGTAACCAGGAAAGATCTGCAGCATTCGCAAAACACCAATCCGTGGTGAATGGGCTACAACAGCAGAAGACGAAACTGGGTTCCCATGTCAGCCAAGTACAGGAATCTGAGTTTATCATGGACACAGCTTCACTCAAACTGAATAGTTGATTAGGGAAAAAAGTTTGAGTTTAAAACTTCCTGACAACTCAAACTAGTCTGGTAATTTCCCTCTGATCTCTAGCAACAATGTGTTTCAGCCTGCAGAACCTCTGCACATAAGATACTTTTGCACCATTCAGTATATCCTCTACAGATTGCTGAAATTCAAGCCCACCTGGTATCAACAACCGTTGGTCAGTGAGGTCTCATTTTCCCTTTCTCATTTTTAATATGACCATATGCTGAAGGTCTTAAACTGTTTCCACATAATTTTATGCATTGTGATAGAGCCACATAAATGAAATATAAAATAACTATAAAAGAGCAAGTGTACAAGTTAAACTATTAAAGTTCATCAAAATAATGAAATGTACATTCACCTCTGATATATATGTTTTCAATGATTTTATTAAATCCAGTTTAAAATATAACTGCTTTGACTTAACCCTACATTACCTTGTTAAAGTGATGAACCCTGTAGAGGCCCCAGGCTTCTCTACCCGTATCAGTTTCTGCTCGGTAACATGTGCTACAGCACACCGTCCTGCAAAATTAAACAACACATGCACAGAAAACTATGTTAACTAAATATGAATCGGTCAACAAATTTTTTCAACATCTTTTTATAGCAGAGCACCATGTTGTGAATATTAGGTTATAAAACAAGACATCTTACTTTACTGGCAGGTCTTTCAAATTCACAGCATGGTCCATAAAGTAACCTTAAAAAGTACATCAAACAAAAACAAATTACTGTGTTTTTTTATAATCCATTATCTAATTTCTGGTTAAATTTGTTTTAAAACATAAAGTTTATTAAAAACATTCTCTTATTTTTGTCAAATTTACAGAGGGCACAGAGTAAAAATTAATTGCATCCATGCAATATTTATAAAGAAACTGTGTTGCAGCTTCTTACCTGAAATTCCAACTTCACCTGTCCCAGCAAGATTAAGGTTGGGAAAGCGGCTTGGGTCCAGAGAGTAAACCTGCGAGCGGTGAGCATAAGGCTGCATCCCACAACCCTCCTGAGAAAACAGATTCAACAATAATGCACAATAGCTATTTTACGAACCTTGCATTTTTATAATAATAATCTATATATATAAAGCTCAAATACCACTGACTGACTCACTCACTCATCACGAAATCTCAAAAACCACTGAACGGATTGCAATGAAATTTGGAACATACCTTCGTCTTGGGTCTTAGGTGCTCACTAAGAAAGGGTTTTGAAAAATTCGCCCTGGATCGCGACTAACTCGCGAAAAACGCGCTTTCTCACGCATTGTAAATTCTTTGAAATAACATTACGGATCCTAATGAAACTTACTACATTGTTTCTTATTACATGTTAGATGCACGATAAAAATTATTTTCAAAGTAGTTTGCCCTGTATCGGTACTACAAAGGGGTAGTACGTTATTTGTTGACGTTACGTTCTGATCTCTGATCATCCAGTCCTGCTCAGTGCTTACTGCTTATTGCCATATTGCTTAGCGTTCTGCCTTCCGTAGCGAAGCACGGGTACTTTCAGCTAGTCCTTTTATAATCCTACACTGCATACGTAACCCAACATCTATGTGGTCTTCATTTTCCACCTTTGATCTGCAGCTCAAAGTGTTTATACTTGTCTTAAACTAACATTTGCTATGCTAAATAATGGAGTACCTATACAAAATTGAATCGTACACAATACACAAATACACAATTAAATCGTTATATTGCACTCACCTTGTTCTTCAAAGTAAATAGTACAGGTTCAAATTTAAGAAAAAGTTGTGATAAGTTTAAGGAAAGAGATCCCATCTCATTTTATTAATTTAAAGCTCTACTTTGTGTTTTGTTCAGACATGAAACAATACCATTTGAATATTTCAAAGATTACATGCAGTTAAAAAAACTGAATTAAGCAAAAAATTTTTATTAAATAGAAATTTTAATTCATTCAAGAAATTAAATTAAACTTACAAACACAGCTCCTTTCAGCATGTCTGGAACAACCATTGGTATAAAACCCTGAAAGTTACACAAATACTTTTAAACTTTCTCATGCAAATGCCCAAAAAGTGTACATATGTATATATTTTGGGCACAACTGAATACATGATTCCCATTAATAGAACAACTGGTTAAATATACATTATATATGCAGAGCAAAAGTATTTTGAAAAAGAAAAAAAAAAAATTATACCAGGCTTTGTTAAAAGTGGCAGTTTGATGCAGTCACTCCCTATCCTGTTACCACAATCTTATTTTCTAAACCCCAATGCGTCACCCCTCATTTGTCATAAAGACATATTCAAGACACCTCAAAGCATAAAGGTGCAGTAGAGGAAGCATACGACAGGGTGCCGAGAGAGGAGTTGTGGTATTGTATGAGGAAGTCAGGTGAGTCAGAGAAGTATGTGATGGTGGTGCAGGACATGTGTGACAGCAGTGAAGTGTGCAGTAGGAACGACAGACTGATTCAAGGTAGAGGTTGGACTGCATCAAGGATCGGCTCTAAGCCCTTTCCTGTTTGCAGTGGTGATGGACAGGTTGACGGACGAGGTCAGACAGGAGTCTCCATGGACTATGATGTTTGGGGATGATATTGTGATTTGTGGTGAGAGTAGTGAGCAGGTTCAGAAGAGCCTGGAGAGGTGGAGGTACACGCTGGAGAGAAGGGGAATGAAAGACAGTAGGAGTAAGACAGAGTACATGTGTGTGAATGAGAGGGAGGGCAGTGGAGGGGTGTGGTTGCAGGGAGAAGAGTTAAAGAAGGTGGAGGAGTTCAGGTACCTGGGGTCAACAGTGCAAAGTAATGGAGAGTGTGTTAGAGAAGTGAAGAAAAGAGTGGAGGCAGGGTGGAGAAGAGTGATAGCAGGAGTGATTTGTGATATATCAGTAGGAAAATGCTGAGGATGGAGCCACCAGGAAGGAGGAAAAGAGGAAGGCCAAAGAGAAGGTTCATGGCTGTATAGGACAAAGTAGTGTGGAGACAGATGATCCGCTGTGGCGACCCTAATGGGAGCAGCCGGAAGAAGAAGATACAAACATGCATATATATACAATATGTGTGTGTGTATTTATTTATAGTATATATATTTATAGTGTGAAAAAGTGTTTGCCCCTTGTAGTTTTGGATTTTGTTTTCAACCAATAATTAAAACCTTCATTTAAAAACTGCATGTTGTGTTCACTTGTGTTATCTTTTACTAATATTTAAATTAGTTTGATGATCTGAAACATTAAAGTGTGATAAACATGCAAAAAAATAAGAAGTCAGGAAGGCCAACACTTTTTCACACCACTGTGTATATTAGTAATTCAAAAGAAAAAGTGAAACTCGTATATTATATAGATTTATCACACACAGACTGATATATTTCAAGTGTTCTCCAATCAAACTCTCCTCCACAGATGTCTGCAATGCACTGAGCCGGATCAGCGCACACAAAGCCGCTGGACCAGACAACATCCCTGGACGCGTACTCAGGGCATGTGCTGTGCAGCTCGCTTGGGTCTTTACCGGCATCTTCAACCTGTCTCTTGCCCAAGCAGCTGTTCCCACTTGCCTTAAATGCACCTCCATTGTGCCAGTGTCAAAACACTCCAACCCAACGTGCCTGAACAACTACTGCCCTGTAGCACTGACACCCATTGTCATGAAGTGCTTTGAGCGGCTGGTCCTGGCACACCTGAAGGACTCTCTGCCAACCACATTAGACTCTCACCAGTTTGCCTACCGAAGCAATAGAAGCACAGAAGATGCAGTTTCCATGGCACTGCACTCTGTGCTCACACACCTGGACAATAAGAACACTTACGCACGTATGCTGTTTGTTAACTTCAGCTCAGCATTTAATACCATCATTCCATCCAAGTTAAAGCCAAACTTGTAGATCTGGGCATTAACACCTCCACCTGCAACTGGATCTTGGACTTTCTGACCAACAGACCCCAGCAGGTTCGATCTGGCTCTATCTGCTCCAACACCATCACACTCAAGACTGGTGTACCACAGGGCTGTGTGCTGAGCCCCTTCCTCTACTCCCTCTTCACCTCCGACTGCAGGGCTGTGAATGGATCTAACTCCATCATCAAGTTTGCAGATGACACTTCCCGTGATCGGTCTCATCACCAACAATAATGAGACTGCCTACAGGGAGGAGATCCAGCACCTAGCCACATGGTGCAACAACAACCTGCTCCTTAACACCTCCAAGACAAAGGAGCTCATTGTTGACTTCAGGAAGGAGACAAGAAGCACACACGACACCACCCACATCAATGGGATGGCCGTTGAACGCGTCTCCAGTTTCAAGTTCCTGGGGATCCACATCTCGGCTGACCTGTCCTGGACCACCAACACCTCCAGCCTGGTCAAGAAGGCTCACCAGCGCCTCTTTTTCCTGAGGACACTTAAGAAAAATCAGCTCTCCTCGGATATCCTGGTGAACTTCTACCGCTGCGCAATAGAAAGTATCCTGACCAGCTGTGTCACAGTCTGGTATGGGAGCTGCTCTGTTGCAGAGCGCAAGGCACTGCAGCGGGTGGTGAAAACTGCCCAGCGCATCACAGGGACTTCACTCGCAGCCATGGTGGACATCCAAAAGAAACGCTGTCTGCGTCGAGCTCGCAGCATTCTTAAGGACTCCTCTCATCCCGCCCATAGACTGTTTTCTCTTCTGCCCTCTGTCTGCGTCGAGCTCGCAGCATTCTTAAGGACTCCTCTCATCCCGCCCATAGACTGTTCTCTCTTCTGCCCTCTGGCAGGCGTTTCAGGTGCCTCCGGACCAGGCCCAGCCGACTAAAGAACAGCTTTTTTCCTAGAGCTGTCTCTTTACTGAACTCTGCCCCTCGCTGATACACTACCACATTTCCCCCCACACCTCACACTTCGTTATTTCGCTAATGGTCTGTATACACAATAACTCATGTTTACTTGGACACTTGCTCATTTCTCACCTCACACCTTGTTATTGCACTAACGGACTGTTTACACAAAACTATGCTCATTTGCACACCTACTCTTGTTACACAAAACTGCGACTGTTACAAAAAACATTGCTCATTTGCACACTACTCTCTTAGTATTGCTGCTCACCACTAACTTATTACCATTGTATATATACCCGTTCTTCTGTTTAAAGTAATAGCAATATATTATGTTCACCATTCACATCCTTTTGTAAATCTCTGTTTATAGTAATAGGCATCTGTAAATCATGTAAATAGTACATATATACTCATCTGTATATTACTGCTCATAGTACATATATACTCATCTGTGCATTATTGTTCATAGTACATATCTATCCAGCTGTATATTATATTCATAATACACATATATTCATCTGTATATTATATTCATCTGTATATTATATTCATATTCATAGTAGATATATATTCATCTGTATATTCATAGTACATATACATCTGTAAATTACTGTTTATAATCCTATATTCAATTCTATTTAACTTATGTAAATCATGTAACACTATATATCCTGCACTTGCTGTTATTGCACTCTGGTTAGACCCAAACTGCATTTCGTTGCCTTGTACTTGTACATGTGTAATGACAATAAAGTTGAATCTAATCTAATCTAATTTTCATTTTGATTATTTTGGCTCACAATTAACAAAAACCCACCAATTCAATCTCAAAAAATGACAAACCCGATTCCAAAAAAGTTTGGACACTACAAATTGTGAATAAAAACAGAATGCAATGATGTGTAAGTTTCAAATTTCAATATTGTATTCAGAATACAACATGGATGACATATCAAATGTTTAAACTGAGACAATGTATCATTTTAAGGGAAAAATATTTTTTTCTCTGAGAAACTCCTTCCTGATATTGCTCCACTATTTTTCGCCGTAGTATTGGGGGAATTAGTGGTCCTCTGCCCATCTTGACTTCTGAGCGACACTGCCACTCTGAGAGGCTCTTTTTATACCCAATCATGTTGCCAATTGACCTAATAAGTTGCAAATTGGTCCTTCAGCTGTTCCTTATATGTACATTTAACTTTTCCGGCCTCTTATTGTTACCTGTCCCAACTTTATTTGGAATGAGTAGCGCTCATGAAATCCAAAATGAGCCACTATTTGGCATGAAATTTCAAAATGTCGAACTTTCAACTATTTGATATGTTATCTATATTCTATTGTGAATAAAATATAAGTTTATGAGATTTGTAAATTTTTGCATTCCTTTTTTATTCACAATTTGTACAGTGTCCCAACTTTTTTGGAATCTGGTTTGTAGAATACTTCATAAGACCAATCAAAACATTTTTAGTAAATTGTTGGCCTTCTGGAAAGTATGTTCATTTACTGTATATGTACTCAATACTTGGTAGGGGCTCCTTTTGCTTTAATTTCTGCCTCAATTTGGCATAGCAAGAGGTGATCGGCTGTGCTGACCTTGGACTTGATAAAACACAGTGGACCAACACCAGCAGATGACATGACTCCCCAAACCACCACTTACTGTGCAAACTTTACACTGGGCCTCAAGCAACTTGGATTCTGTGCCTCTCCTCTCTTCTTCCAGACTCTGGGACCTTGATTTCCAAATAAAATGCAACATTTTCTTTCCTTTCATCTGAAAAGACGACTTTGGCCCTCGGAGCAACAGTCCAGTCCTTTTTGTCCCCTGCCCTGGTAAGACACATTTGACGTTGTCTCTGGTTCAGGAGTGGTTTGACACAAGGAATGCATCAGTTGTAGCCCATGGATACGTCTGTGTGTGGTGGCTTTTGAAGCACTGACTGAAGCTGCAGTCCACTCTTTGTGAATCTCCCCAAATTCTTGAATGGGTTTCGTTTCACCTTTTTCTTCCACATGTTTTCCTTCCATTCAACTTTCCATTAATGTGCTTGGATACAGCACTCTGTGAACAGCAGCTTCTTTAGCGATGACCTTTTGTCTATTACCCTCCGTGTGCAGGGTGTCAATGATCGTCTTCTGGACACCTGTCAAGTCAGCAGTCTTCCCCCATGATTATGTAGCCTGAACCAGACTAAGACACAATTTCAAGGCTCAGGAAACATTTGCACGTGTTTGGATTTAATGAGCTGATTAGAGTGCGACACCACGAGTCACCAATATTGAACTTTTTCACAATATTCTAATTTTCTGAAATACTGAATTTTGGGTTTTCATTAGCTGTAAGCCATAATCACCAAAATAAAAAGGAATAAACACTTGAAATATATCAGTCTGTGTGTGATGAATCTATATAATAGGAGTTTCACTTTTTGTTTTGAATTACTAAATTAAATTAACTTTTTAATGATATTCTAATTTAAGGAATGTTTACACTAGCTATCACACTTTCTATGTGACTTTGACCATGTTGCTATAGCAACAGTTGTTTATAAATGTTGCAAATGGGGATTACAAGGACCAGAACTACCTGTGCCTTCATAACAGACACCTACAAGCCAATTGAAATGCAAAAAGCATTCAGACATATAATTTTATTTATATACGCATACGCATTAATGTGAAAAAGAAAATACACCTTCTTTGAATTCTATGGTTTTGCATAGCAGTAGATAAAAATTATCTGGTCCTTCTCAGGTTGTAGAATTAGGTAAATACAACATGAGATAATCCTGGGAAAACTGGCATCTGACCTGAATATTTTCCACTTGTGAATATGTTCCTCACTATAAACAATTTAACATCTATCATCGTACGATTTCTGAATTCCTTTGAAACAGTAAAGGTGTACATAGTTTTCCACACTTTTATTTTTGGCATTTTCTCCTACATTTTGGAACTATTGCATGCTAGGATTTCTTAACAAGCTTTCACAAATTATACCATAGGATGCACTGACCCTTTTCTGAAGGATGTCCAGAGCGAAGTTCTGTAATGCAATCTGGAGCTGGGCACCTGCTCCCCTGAGAAAGTATGACCTGTGACCTGACACATGAGCAAGACGTCTGAAAGAGAGAAGGAGAAAAAAAAAAAAAAAACAGTACAAGAGGAAAGATAAATCCCTTTTACAATTTACTGTGTTCACACTTGAATATATGCGGATCCAAGTAATTTCTATGTTATAAGACTGTGGTACACTTCATTAAAAAAAAATATATATATAAAAAATACATACATATAATAATATAAATAATATATAAATAGTATAAATGTAAAGTGTTTCTCCCACCTTTAGTTTTAGCTATTATAGAGATTAATTGACAGAAAGGAGAACAACTATTGTTTGTATTGTATCTGTATTCTTTTTTCTTTGTTGGCCTGTGACTTTAATCAGTGGTATTTTCTTTTCTGTTTCACTCACTCAATCAATCAATCAATGGCAGGCTCGGTGTAACTGGGGGAATATTTCGTTTCTCCACTTTTGTGAGGTAGCTAGGAAATTGCTGTTTGTAGTGTTATCGTTGAAGTTATTTAAAAAATTGTTTTGTGGTTTCTTTGGGCGAGGCAATACTTCCCACTTCCCACTTCCCACCTGTAGCATGTCCCAGTCCAGTTGTGATTAATTATGACTAGCTTTGAAATTAAACAAGTGCGTCTATGTTTGACATGCCAATCATTTATTTGAAGAGCCATGAAGTATGCCCTCAAATAACCTTTGCTATCCAGGGGTGTACAATAAAATCGTCTACGAAATCAGATTTCAGTCTATTACAATGCATTTAAAATGGTCACAAAATATAGGGACAGAAAATGTGTACATTAATATAATTTCATATAGTTAATATGACAGGCCATTTTCTTCTCCAAAAATCAGTATTATTCCAAATGTGATATTAATTTTATTCACTAGTTCAATAAACAAGAAGTTATTACGAGAAATGCGTTTTAGACACCACATTGCCTTTTTGTTTTTATTTCGCCAACAAAAATAATTCCAAACAAACGACAGTACTGTGTTGTGTTTCTGAGCAACACAATGATTTTTAATTCCAGAATTAATCACCCTGTTTAAATGATTTGGTTAAATCGCAATGACTTAGTGACTTGCTGTCACCTACTGCGGTTTTAATTTCACATTTAAAGTCACTTAAAGCATTAAAGCATGTCTGTCTGAGCTACATTACACAGTGTGTAATTACATCTAAATATCAATTCAGATACAGCTTCTGTTTCCTCTACATTACAAAGATTACTTTTTTTTGTCCTTTCATTGAAGAATTTTGATTGATTTAATTTGCTTGGTAAAAGCCAAATTGTCTTATTATTCCAATTGACTGAATAAATGTAAGAATTTGATTTAAAAGAAAAGAAAGGGCACACTTTTAGAAAAAAATGGCTTTATAAAAGGTAGACAATGACCATAAAAGGTAAAAATCTATTAAAACTATTATATGAAGAATATCCAAAATCCTATGAGTCAGCTGTCCACAGTAGTCTTTAATATACCACCAGTTTTTTTTTAATAAATTAAAAAATTCAATCGTACAATTTCTCTCTGTTGTACATGTACCTTAAATTAATACTTTTAAAGTTTTCAATACTCTTATCAACATACTTTTAATGTTTTGCTACTGATTTTGTGAGTTTACCCCCTTACAAAGAAATTAACAGCCTAGAAATTTTATGGTAGGTTTATTTTAACAGAGAGAGAGAGACACCAAATTACCAAGAATTCTGACCCAAATAAGGAAAGTTTATTAACTCATTATGTGAAAATATGACACCTGTCACAGAATCAACCTCTTCCATTCAAACCTTCACCACAATGGCCAATGGCCATGGCTGTATGTTTTGGGTCATTGTCATACTGGAAGACCGATACACGACCAATCTTCAGTGTTCTGGCCGAGGCCAGGAGGTTCTCATCCAAGATTCTACAGTGCATGGGCCAGAACATTACTGAAAGCATGCTTTGAGTAATTAGCTAAAATTGGCTTGGACGGAGCGTCATTATTAAAATCGCTAACCGCCTGAAGTGGGGCTGAAATGTGCTTTGGGGCACTTCTTGAGGACTGAGAAAGTAAAAACGGGAGCTTTGAGGGTGGATTTGGCCTGTAGTTAATGTCAACAGACTGCTACATTGACTCAGGTCTACAGTTCACTTCTGACCATCATCACTGTACCCTGCAACATCGTATATCTGCAATAAATAGACATTCGGTGCAACCCAGATGAGGATGGGTTCCCTCTTGAGTCTGGTTCCTCTCAAGGTTTCTTCCTTATGCCATCTGTGGGAGTTTTTCCTTACCACAGTCGCCACTTGCTCACTTATCAGGGACAAACTTACTTATAAAGAACATATTCACTTTTAATCACCACATTATCTGTGTAAAGCTGCTTTGAGAAAATGTTCATTGTTAAAAGTGCTATACAAATAAAAATGAATTAAATTGAGGAAGAGCAGGGCTTGTGGAGGGTAAACTGAAATTAGCCGTAGCCTCTGATGTACTAGCAGCAGCATAGCTACAGACACATGAATCAATAGACTTACTTTTGGCATTTAAAAAATCCATACATCACACATTGCAGTTGAATAAAGTTTTATAAAGAATTCATGTCGTTTAAACAAGCATTTGTTAGCTACTGCACAACAAACTTCCGGGCGCTGCTCGTGTGGCGACTGGCAGAGCTGCGTGTGTGCTTCATTGTTTGTTGTTTGTATGTTAATAAGTCTGTTTAAGGGGATTATTTTTTAAGTATTCCAGTATTTTAAGTATTCAAAATCCAAAGTGAAGTATTTTAAAGTGAAGATGTTAATTCGGTGGAAGATTTCGCTTTTGCTGCTTTTGTTGCTGTTGGCTAGTTGGGGAAATGTGATTACAGCCCTGGCGCATGGCGGAGTTTTGGTGGAGAAAGCGCCAGTGATGAATCGGGAGTTTCTGCTGGGCTTGCGTTCGAACGCTGTTCCTGTTGATCCCGCTTGGAATATTCCTGAAGAGTTACTCAGGCCTTCTGCTAATTCTCGAGGCCCAAAAAGGAAAGTAAGAAGGAAAAGCGGGAATCGTGGTGGAGTACGACGCAGACTAAGGAGGACCGAAAGATTCACTCCCTTGCCTAGAATACTTTTAGGCAATGTATGCTCGCTTCAACATAAACTGGATGAACTACAAGCCAATGTGAGTTTCATGCACGAATATAGAAACACGCAAATAATGGCATTTACTGAAACTTGGTTGGATGACTCGGTCGCTGATAGCACTTTACGGATTGAAGGTTTTGGAACACCTATCAGGCTGGACCGAGATAAAGACACAACTGGGAAAGAACGTGAAGGAGGTGTGTGTGTCTATATTAAAGAAAGCTGGTGTAATACGGCAATAGTACGTCATAAGATTTGTAATTCTGATATTGAACTTATTGTGGTTTCAGTACGCCCTTTTTATCTTCCCTGTGAATTCCCTCAGTTGTTTTTTGTAGTAGTATATATTCATCCACGTGCCAAGACTGATATGGCATTTGAAACTGTTAAAAATGTTCTGGACAAACTGGATAACTTATCCCCAGATGCACCGAAATTTGTTTTAGGTGATTTTAATCACTGTATCATGGACAAATATTTAAAGGGTTTTTATCAATACGTCACATGTGCTACCCGTGCTGATAAAGTTTTAGATAGATGTTATCCCGATTTCGGGAGCGTACAAATCTCTGCCACTACCACCTCATGGCTCATCTGATCATAATGTAATTATGTTGTCTTCGGTGTATGTTCCTATTGTTAAAACAAATGAAGAAAGAAGTACGATTTGTACAGGAATGGTCACCTTTTAATATTGAAGTTTTAAAGGGTTGTTTCGATTGCACAGATTGGACTATGTTTTTGAACACATGTTCTGATCTCAATGAACAGGTGCTTACCGTTTCTAATTATATTACTTTTTGTGTTGATTCTGTCATACCTACAAAAAAGATCACTTTGTATCCCAACAATAAACCTTGGGTTACAAAGGAGTTAAAAAGCTTACTGAATATGAAGAAGAGAGTATTTCTCTCAGGAAATAATGAGGAGAAGAAGCAGATAAACAGGGAAGTTAAAAGGGCAATAAAATTGCTAAAAATAATTATAAAAATAAGATTGCCTTGCAGAAACACACCCTCAATCTTAAAGCTGCATGGAAAGGGATTAAGAGTATGGCTGAAGTCAGTATAAGGGTATCAAATCAACAAACTCCTACAGAGAATTATGAGGCTAATTTTCTTTTATCTAATAATTACAATGATTTCTTCTCTCGTTTTGATACATCTGTTTCTGGTGAGGAGATGGCACTTTTTTTATAGAAAATATTAGTAAGATGGCACTTTTTAAAGATGATATTAGTTCTTCTAATAATTTTAAACTGAATCCATCTGATATATTGAATCAGTTAAAGGCTATACCGCTTAATAAGGCCCCAGGCCCAGATGGTATATGTGGTAGAACACAGTCACTGTGCTGAACAGCTTAGTGGAGTTCTCCACTTACTTTTTCAATCTTCTCTAGACCTGGGGCTGGTTCCTGATTTGGGGAAAACATTAATCATTGTACCTATACCTAAAAAAGCAAAGCCGGAAGCGCTAAATGATTATCGTCCAATCGCCTTGACTTCTTTAGTCATGAAGGCTCTTGAAAAAGAGATTAAAAAGAAGTTGATGACAGTTGTTGGACCACTCTTAGATCCATTGCAGTTTGCATATCGTGCTGGAAGAGGATGCAAAATGATGCAAAGATGATGTAGATGATGCAAAACTGTTTCTGTTGAATGCTCTTAGTCGACATCTAGAAAATAGTGGAGCCTTTGCGCGCCTTTTGTTTGTGGACTTTTCATCTGCATTCAATTTCTTGCAACCTACGATTTTAGGACAGAAACTTATTAGTCAGTTTAATCTCAACCATGGTTTAGTTTTATGGATTATGAACTTTTTAACAGATAGAAAACAAAGGGTAAGAGTTAACGGTGTCCTATCAGACACAACAAATATTTCTATAGGTTCACCACAAGGCTGCGTACTTTCTCCTGTTCTATGCATATTGTATACAAATGACTGCCAAAGTTCGTATAATAACAGTTATCTGGTAAAATATGCAGACGATACTGTGCTTTTATCTTTGTTGTCATATGCAGATCAGGAATATGGTCCGGTTTTGGACGATTTTATTGTATGGTGTAATCTGATGAAATTGGATTTGAATGTGTCAAAGACGAAAGAGATGATTATCAATTTTAGTAAGAAATCACCTGCACCTCAAAGAGTAATTATTAATAACACTCAGGTCGATGTAGTGGATGAATACAAGTATTTAGGAACAATTATTGATAATAGGTTGAAGTTTGAACAAAATACAAATGCAATTAGTAAAAAGTCACATCAAAGATTATTTGTGCTGAGGAAGTTAAATTCTTTTAATGTACAGAGACGTATTCTTATGACCTTTTTATAACTCTTTTGTGGAAAGTATCTTGTCTTTTTCTTTTATTTGTTGGTTTTCTTTATTGTCTGTAAAGAATAGGAATCGCTTGCAAGGTATGGTAAATCTGTGCTCAAAAATTGTAGGTGTTCCTTTGCGAAGTCTCACATTTTATTATGAACAGCAAATGATGAGGATGGCACACAAAATTATCGGTGACTGTACACACCCTTTGAATGTCTATTTTGAGTGGATGCCCCTTGGGCGACGTTTAAGATCAACTAAATGTTCCACAAACCGGTACAAATTTACTTTTGTGCCCGAAGCAATACGGCTATGTAACAAATCCAGTTGAATTAGATGAATTATTTTTTATTTTATTTATTTATTTATTTATTTATTTATTTTTTTTTAAGGTATTAACATTTGTATGTGTGTGTTCTGATTGTGTGAAGCACCATGACAGCTTAAATTAATTGGGATAAATAAAGCTCTAAACTAACAATCATAAACTGAGAAAAGTTGACAAAATGTAAAAAATAAATAAATAAATAAACCCATATGGAGCTAAAGCTTGCAAGTGACTCAAACTGAAAGTAGTGTGAGGCGATTGGTGAAAATCTATTCCGTGCTGCTGGGGCGGGCTGTGGGTAGGACTGTTAGAGGCTGATCAATGTTCATTGGCTCTAGGCTGCCCACCCAATCAAAACAGAAATCATGGTGGTATTTTCTGGGTAATTTTCCCATTTGGCTAAAAAGAATACAAATCAAACTTTGATTGGAAGGGGAAAATGCAAATTGGGGTTGCCTAAGACCATCCCTGCCCACTGCTGCCCCCAACCCAGGTCAAGTGACTTGTCACTCTAGTGTGAATTAACAATTACAAAGAAATTAAATTACCGTTGTCTTATGATGTCCAGGTTTTCTCCAATTTCAAGGTGGCCTTTTGCTTTGAATTCAAACTCTGCGGTAGATATAATGCAATATAATAAGATGCATTGGTAACTGTGCATATGCATGGATAAATAAAAGTGTAAGATGTAATCTTCTCTAATATAAGCACAAATCCACAAGTAAGAAATTAAAAGCAGGCAGGGTTGTCAATAAAATGCAATATACTCTAATTATATGGCAAGAATGCTCAAATTTGCCTATGGAAATTGTGTCAAAGTATTACAATAGGTAAAATAAGCAGATCAATTCTACTGTTGTAATAAATGATATGATTATTTACCAGGTTTTTGTCCGAGCATTTCAACTACCTTCGCCTGACTCTCATCTCCAATGGGCTGAAAAAAGAAAATATAAATTCTCACATTTGGATATAAATATATTATTGAAATAATATAATAGTATAATTTTTTATATGTTACATCAAAGCAACATTAATAACTACATGATAACTTTATATAACTATCAGAATCAGAAAGAGCTTTATTGCCAAAGTATGTTTGCACTTACTAGGAATTTGTTTTGGTAACAGAAGCTTCCAGTTGCGCCCCCCCCTCCCTTTTTTTTTTTTTTTTTTTAAATAGAAGATAAATGTAATAAAAATTACATTAAATTAAAAAGTGGTATTGCATATTTTTATAAAAACTTTTTCGGCTTCTCCCATTAGGGGTCGCCACAGCGGACCAGCCGCATGTTTGATTTTGGCACGTTTTTACGCTGGATGCCCTTCCTAACGCAACCCTCCCCCATTTATCCGGGCTTGGGACCGGCACTAAGGCTTGTGCAACCCTAATGGCTGGGGTTGGTTCCCTGACCGGGGATCGAACCCGGGCCGCAGCGGTGAGAGCTCCGCATCCTAACCACTAGACCACCAGGGGACCTATTGCATATTTTTATAAAAATAAATAAATAAAAAGCTATTAAGTATTTAAGTGTTCATGAGGTAGATTGCCTGGGGGGAGAAACTTTTTTTGGTGTTCAGTATAGAGATTTGATGACTTCTGCAAAATGGTCTTAAAAAAATATAAAAGAAAAAAAAATGAATAAAAACAAATAAACTGTTATGTATCTACTGCACAACAGCAACAATCGAAAATGTAAAAAAAATAAAACGATTTGCAGGCACAAGGTCCGAATCGAACTCTCGCGTGGTTCATGCGCAGTAGACACAGAGGCAAACCGGACAGGCAACATGTCTGAAGTGCAAGACATAAGTCGCTGCATGCTACAGATATTACTTCATTATTAAAGAAAGGAACATATAACAACAAAACAATACAATAACAACAAAACCTTGGCTTATAAACCTGTTTTTTTTTTTTTTATAATATATTGTTGTAGTTGATGTTCTATGTTCTGAAAAGTTCCTCGTTCATGTTCATCATTTACACAACGTCAAACTCAAATAAAATATGTTTGTTTATTTTACGTTTCTTTTTATTCATATTCAAATGGAAAGCGAGTAAAACTTAAAAATTATACTTTTATAAAAAATAAAATAAAAAACGGTTAGTGGTTACAAGTAGACAGTGCATTGAAAATAAAACTACTAAATACATTTTACCTGCAGGCTTTAGTGGGTGGGAGCGAGAGAAAATAAAATGTTTTGCTTGAGTGGGACTGAAAAATCCGTCCCGTGCAGGTCTTTAGTTCGGTGCTTTGTAGCCACGCCCACACGGCAAAAGTTCAAAGAGAATATGGCTTGTATGTGACGGATCCAGAGTGACACTGGATGTATAGAGTTCTTGAAGAGTGGACAGGGGAGAACTAATAATACTTTCAACAATAATACTTTCAAAATAATCCTTTCATAAGATAATTATTTTTATAATAATATAAGTAAGTATTATATTATTCACTGCTTGCATATATATATTAAAGGAATGTCAGCTTTAAAAAAAACAAACAAAAAAAAGACTGTAAATTGTTGTTAAATTCAGTACTAATTTTTAATTCCTTAATTTGGAATTCTGGTTATGAAGGACAGAAATAGTGTAGGAGTTGTAGTGTAGATTTTAGTGTACCTTTTACAAAGTTACAAGTTCTACATTAAATAAATTGTTTATTATACAGATTACTAACAATTTACATTAGAGAGGACTTTTTTGTTATGCTGCTCCTGTAACAATTAAAGATTTCCATGAAATCCCACATGAATATGAGCCAGGAATTGATTTAAATGTCATCTTTATTGCATATTGAAGGTTTAGAACCAGAGCAGTGCAAAAGCATTCTTAACTTTAAAGAAAGGTGAAAACTACAGAAGCGCATTGCATTCAAAAAGAGAAGAAAAAAAATCACAGAAAGGATCTCATAATTATGACTTACTATCTCATAATTATTAAACTTATTTTAACTAGCAACTTTTCATTATTTGGTATTATGCAACATTTACTTTCGGCCCACAGACCTCATCCAAGTTTGAATTTTGCCTTTTATAGGAAAAAGTTTTGTGCAACTATGCAATTTGGCCAATGCAAACTTGAGCAATAAAACCATTCCCATGAACTCAAAATGTAAAAATGTTATGTAATTCTTTATTAACAAGTTAAGAATGTTAATGTTACATGCATGTCTTTGTCCAAAAGAACATGTATTGTCAATGTACCACCCCAAATCAGAAAAAGTTGGGACAGTATGGAAAACGCTAATAAAAAAAGAAAAGTAGTGATTTCTAAATTTACTTTGACTTGTATTTCATTGCAGACAATATGAACACAAAATATTTCATGTTTTGTTTGGTCAACTTCATGTCATTTGTAAATATACATCCTTTCCTGTCATTCAGACCTGCAACACATTCTAAAAAAAGTTGGGACAGTAAAGAATTTACCACTTTGTAATGTTGCCATTCCTTTTCACAACACTTAAAAGACGTTTAGGGACTGAAGACACCAAGTGATGAAGTGTTTCAGGTATAATTTTGTCCCATTCTTCCTGCAAACAAGTCTTAAGGTGGGCAACAGTACGGGGTCTTTGTTGTCGCATTTTGCGCTTCAAAATGCGCCACACATTCTCTATTGGAGACAGGTCGGGACTGCAGGCAGGCCAGTCAAGTACCCGTACCCTCTTCCTCCGCAGCCAGGACTTTGTAATGTGTGCAGAATGTGGTTTTGCATTGTCTTGTTGAAATATGCATGGACGTCCCTGGAAAAGATGTCTTCTTGAAGGCAACATATTGTGCTCCAAAATCTCTATGTACTTTTCAGCATTAATGGTGTCATAACAGAAGTGCAAGTTACCTTTTCCAAGGGCACTGACACAACCCCATACCATGACAGACCCTGGCTTTTGGACTTGTTGCTGGTAACAGTCTGGATGATCCTTTTCTTCTTTGGTCCGGAGCACACGTTCTTCTTTGGTCCATTCCTCCCAAAAAATACCTGAAATACTGATTCATCTGACCACAGTACACGTTTCCACTGTGTGATGGTCCATCCCAGATGCCTCCGAGCCCAGAGAAGTCGACGGCGCTTCTGGACACTGTTAACATAGGGCTTCCTTTTGGCACAGTACAGTTTTAACTGGCATTTGTGGATGTAACTACGTATTGTGGTACTTGACAAAGGTTTGCCAACGTAGTCCTGAACCCATGTGGTGATATCGCTTATAGATGAATGACGATTCTTGATGCAGTGCTGCCTGAGGGATCGGAGATCACGGATGTTCAGCTTAGGCTTGCGCCCTTGTCCTTTACGCACAGAAATTCCGCCAGATTCCTTGAATCTTTTAATTATGTTATGCACTGTTGAAGGTAAAATAATCAAATCTCTTCCTATCTTTCTTTGAGAAACATTGTTTTTAAACATTTCAATAATTTTCTCACGTATTTGTTGGCAAACTGCCGATCCTCGGCCCATCTTTGCTCCTAAAGGACTAGACCTTTTTTGGTTGCTGATTTTGTACCAATTCATAACAATCACCTGTTGACATCACCTGTTTCAAATCACATCATTATTTAACCAATTTACCTCATTACTAGCCCTAAATTGCTCCTGTCCCAACTTTTATTGGAATGTGTTGCAGGTCTGAATGACAGGAAAGGATGTATATTTACAATGACATGAAGTTGACCAAACAAAACATGAAATATTTTGTGTTCATATTGTCTGCAATGAAATACAAGTCAAAGTAAATTTAGAAATCACTACTTTCTTTTTTTATTTGCGTTTTCCATACTGTCCCAACTTTTTCTGATTTGGGGTTGTAGTTTCAAAGCATAATTTGTAAATGCAATATTTATGGTAAATGTATGTGTATAGATAAGACATCCAGATTCTGTATTAAGTATAAAAAGTCTGCATATCTGTTAAATGGCAGCTTTTTGAAGAAAAGAAACTAAGATTGATCATGTGGGCACTTTTTCTACCTGTTAAGTGATCTAGCAACCAAATGAAAAACAATTTAAAATGTTTTAGGAACAAAATGAAAAATGTGTTAAAGTTGACTACACTTATTTTTTTGGTCTGGCCAACTTGACATTGAACTGAATGTGATGTGGCATGTTATCTAAAATAAGTTAGACACCTTTTATTTAAATAAATTGAAACAACAAATGTAATCTTGCATCAGCTGTAATCAGCAAATTGAAATCTTAGAACTGCAGAGATGAACTAAGTAAACCCATGTAGTTTGCATTTCTAGTCTTGTTTCAAGACAGTCCTAAATGCCAAGGATGACTTATAGACATTTTCAAGCAGGCTCCCTGTTAACATTACTGATATATGTATATTGATAATCAACTACAATGTCATTTAATACAAATACGTTAAGTCATAAGCACATTCATGCATTCATTTTCATACAATTTCAAGTATTTTGGTGACTAGAAGGACCGAACCCTTACCACATCTGGATGTGTCCTGTTGGGAAGCCTCAGAGCTCCATTATAATATTCCTCCTCCAAGTCACTCTGTTGTGAGTACAGCTGACTCAACCGCAGTCTGAGTTTTCGGCCTTCATCTCTCAAAGACTTGTATGCCGTAAGCTGGGAGGGAAAAAAAGACAGAATCAGTAAAACAAACAAACATTTCTTACTCACTCTCCCTAATCATTAAAGACACTAATAAAAATAATATTCTCTTATCCAATCCCAAAATCATGTGTTTGAACTGAAAACCAAGTAATTTTACAAAAATGGTTACAAATGGAATTCTCACATCATCAAAATTATAGCCTTAAATTGCACATGCTGCTCACAAATGACAGATTAACTACCTATCAGTTCACATTTCTTTCAAGAAAACTACGCATATTAGCGATTTAATTATATTGAAATAAAATATCTAACTCTGTCTGAACAGTCAGATATCACATTACAATGAATAATGCAAATGGTATCAAGAACAACTTACATTAGACAGGACTTTTTTGTCATGCTGCTCCTGTAACAAAGATTTTCATGAAATCCCACATGTAGAATATGAGCCAGGAATTGATTTAAATGTCATCTTTATTGCATATTGAACATTTAGAACCAGAGCAGTGCGAAAGCATTCTTAAATTTAAAGAAAGGTGAAAACTACGGAAGCGCATTGCATTCAAAAAGAGAAAAAATAAATCACAGAAAGGATCTCATCATTATGACTTACTATCTCATAATTATGAGATCCTGAACTGAATTCATTGCTCGAAAGCGCCTCATTGCAGAACCATGGAGATGTAGCAGATATCATATGGTTTAGCTTGATGACTGTTTATTAATTTAATTAGCTACTGGACATTTCCTCACTGACCTGCCCCTCCTGCTAATTAATTTAGTTAGGATAAATATTGTGTCAGTTAACAGATACGAGGCATTAACTATTATTATTATTATTATTATTATTATTTAACATTGAAAACTAATGTTACACATTGACTGTACACGTGATAAAACAAACTCATCAAACGGACAGTCAAAATGTGTAACATATATTAGGAAATATCCAGTAGCTAATTTAACTAATATACAGTCATCAATCTAAATCATATGATATCTGCTACATCTCCATGGTTGCGCAATGAGGCGCTTCCGAGCGACGCATACAGTAACGTCAGATCCGGTGTTATGCGCTAAAATGCTCCCCTGCCACAGACTGCCCCCACTTATCTCATAATTATGAGATACCAAGTCATAATTATGAGATTTTCTGTGATTTTGTTTTTTTCCTCTTTGTAAATGCAATTCGTAGAAAACAGACTGACTGCACCATGTCATGTTTAGGTCTATCCACATGTCCCTTTGGCGATTAACAAGCTACCAACAGCAGCGAACATGCTGCTAACAAACACTAAGTCTATGCCGCCTGTGTAACCTAAATATAATTCAGTTCTCCTTCACCAGTTGTTCTGTTTCTCTGCACTATAGCACTATCCATTTCAGCAAAGGTAAAGTAAAAATGTATTAATATGTTTAGCACAGGAACTGAATGTTGACACTGCACGATCCTGTTGGTTTAAAATAAATAATAGCTAAAAACAAAAATTTACCACAAGAGTCCGGACTTTGTCACTGATCGTTTTCTTATGTTTTTCCAACTCGTTGATCTCTTTCTGAACCTCCTGAAGCTGTTTCCACGCACATATCTAGCAGACAACAACAAACTTGATAGGTTGATTTAACTTATTAAAAAACAACGAAAACTCATCAGAGGTTATTACAAAATGTAAAGCAAATGAGATTTAACTGATCCTTACAATAGCTCGTACATCAGCTGCCACTAAATCTCCTTTCCTGTTCACCACCTCAGAAATGACTTGGTCGGTGTGTTCACATATTCGCAGCATATCCAGCTTGGGTTTATCACTGTAGCCCTCCTTAATATGCTCGTAAAGGCTGCTCCTGGTCTGGATACGGCCAGAGGAACACGAGCTGAAAATCCGCCCGAGTGTTTTACATGCATGTTTTACAGCTGATGTGAAAACTATCGAGCGAAATCGAATGACCGTTCTAATGGAGGACGCCATGTTTCTGTTTCTTCTTCTACTTCAACTTCTTCGCTAATATTTTATGGTGCATATTCCGCCACCTACTGGGGTGGAGTGTGGAGGTTGCTGTACACCGACCAAGCATAACGTTATGCCTGGTGAGTGAATAACACTGATTATCTCATCATGCAGTGGTGGACAGAAACGTAAAGTAACTATTTTGCGTATCTGTACTTTACTAAAGAATTTCCTTTTGTGGAGACTTTTACTTTAACTTAATTACATTTCAAAGTCAAATATCTTACTTTTTACTCAAATACATTTTGTCGTTCCTTTTTATAAAAGGAAAAACTACAAACTTAAAATGTAACTGGTAAAGTATACAGCAAGCCAGCAATCAGCTTAGAGCATGTGGTCTGTTTTATACTTGGTTTGATCACCGCTTTTGGTATGTATTTAGTAAGAACATACAGTTCAGCATCAGTTCAACAGCAAGCAGAACATTTTGAGAGGAATAAATGATGGAAGAAACTCCTGACTCTACCTTGCCACAACACTATTGGCCTTATTTGTGCATTTTTTTAAGTAGTTAAAAATAAGGTTTTGGACTCATGAACATTCAAATAGATGGGATATATTAAGCAGCAAGTGAACATTTTGTGAACAAATTTGATGTGTTAAAAGCAGGGGAAATGAGCAAGTGTAAGTATTTGAGTGAGTTTGACAAGGGCCAAATTGTGAAGGCTAGAAGACTGGGTCAGAGCATCTCCAAAACTGCAGGTATTGTGTTGTGTTTCTGGTCTGCAGTGCTCAGTAACTATCAAAAGTAGTCCAAGAAGGAACAGTGGTGAACCAGTGACAGGGTCATGGGCAGCGAAGGCTCATTGATGCACATGGGGATTGAAGGTTGGACAATGTGGTCCGATCCAACAGACAAGCTACTGTAGTTCAATTGTTTGACAGGTCAAGACTTTTTTGGCAACAAAAGGGGGACCAACACAATATTAGGCAGGGGTCATTATGTTATGCGTGATCGGGGGCCATATGGTTATCCCTGGTCGGTGTTTATATCAGCAGTTTCCCCCTTACAAGCCATGGTGCATTGCAGATCATTTTAAGTGTGTGTGCAACGATTGTTCATTATGTACCCCAACCTGAATTATGCTTTCAGTAGTATTCCTGATGCCTGGCTCTGCCTCATTACAATAAGGACACTGATCATTCAAGCCTGTATTCTAACACTTAAACATAGTTATACTTTTATTCTTAAAATATGTATTTAAAATCGCAATTTAGCACAAATATGAAGAATAAACACACACATGAAACAACCAAATTCACATTCCACTTTTATTTAGACTTGCACTTGCTTATCATCTTTCTTGAGATTCCTGTTAAAATTAAGGAGCATAATCATTGTGATATAAAACTGAATGAAAGTTTAAAGGCTGTGTCTGTCTTTCTCTATTTTCCTTATTATCCTTGTAAACTTTATCAAGAGATAACCACATTCAAAATGTCATGTTACTCAGAACATCTGCCTTACAATTAATAAGTCTGTAGTGTTGCTTTTTTTTTACCTTTAGTCTACAGTCATACAGGTGGTGGGAATAGGAATTGCATTGTCCCCTTAAAAGTAGCATTACATTATTTAAACTTGAAGACCCAAACCAATTCCAGCATGAAAATGCCTCTGTACACAAAGTTAGCTACATGAAAATATGGTTTAAATGAGGTGGAGTGAAAGATCTTATGTGGCCTGCCACTGAGTTCTGCTCTCAACCCTATTGAACACCTGGATAAATTGGAAAGCTGACTGCACCCCAGGGCCTATTGTACTTACCCTAGTGTACACCAGTACATAAAAAATCTTATGGTCCAGTGTCAACAAACTTTTGTCCGTGAAATGTATGTAAGATGCTCTAGCGCAGGGGTCACCCGCAAGGACCACATGAGTCGCCCGCGAGCCTTTTCTAAAAATAGCTGTTTCCTACCTTGTTAAATCATTGTTGATAATTATTGTGAGAAATCATTAACATGATCAGTGTCTTCACATAGATCAGGGGTGTCAAACTCAGTGTCAAATCCGGCCCGACGTACAATTATATCCGGCCCGCGTGATGATTTTATATAGATCTATTATTATTGTTATTAATGTCCCGGCGATATGAAGTGCTGATAACACAAACTACAGATCCCATAATGCAGCGCTTCAGCTGCCTTACCGAACGCTAGACTACCTGGGAACATTCCAGCGTCAAGTCGAGCTTCTGTTGATGTATTTAACCCTATTGTGAAGTTATTGTGAAACAGCGCCTCACAGTGGTGAAGAGAAAAGTTGATTCTGAAAACAGAGTCTTTCAAAACCGATGGGATTCTGAGTACTGTACAGTACATGTTTACTGACACTGCCGGGAAACACGTGTGTCTTATTAGTGGAGCGAATGTGGCTGTAATTAAGGAATTGAATCTAAGACGGAACTACGAGACAAAACATCAAGATAAGCTGAAAAACCTGAATGCAGAGCAGAAGATACAGAAAGTAGAAGAGTTAAAGAAGAATCTGACATTTCAGCAGACGTTTTTCACCTGAGCAAAATCACAAAGTGAAGCTGGTGTGAAAGCAGAGGAGAAATCAGAGTCATATCAGCTGGTTATTTACTGAGGGAGAGTTTCTGAAGAGCTGCATGATGAAGCTGTGAGACGTCTTGTGTTTGACTGGAGATATTTTATAAAATGGCATAAGAGCAAAGAAATCTGATTGTTTTGATTTGTTGTTATTTTAACCTGTTATTTTAACGTTTGTTCAGGGTTTTTTCGCAGCATGTTCATATAAAATTTGATTTGATTTGATTTCTAACTTGTATAATTTTGACAGGAGATATTTTTATGGAGAGCTATTTATTTAAAGTTTAAGTTTATTTATTCTGGAATAATATTCCTGTCTGTTTTTATTCATATTTATGTTCAAAAAACATTGTTTTAGTGTGTTCAATAAATGTGTATCCTGTTCGGCCTTTGAGTTTTTGAGTGTGCTTTGAGCTTTGGCCCCCTGTGCAATTGAGTTTGATATAGATAAATATCATTATTTATTAATAATAACTTATAATTAAAGGTAAATTGAGAAAATTTGTTATTTCAGAATTGTGTATCAAACTGGTAGCCCTTCACATTAGTCGGTACCCAAGAAGTAGCTCTCGGTGTCAGAAAGGTTGGTGACCCCTGCTCTAGCGTTTACCATCATTGGTCTTACTCTTCTCTCAATTTCAACCTGCAGCAAGTTCTTGCTCAACATCAGTTACTCATTGAAAACATGTAGGTTTACAGTGTCTTGAAGTTGAAGTTGATTCTGATAGGGTTGCCCTCTTCCACACCAAGGAACTGTTGTAATAGATTTGTTGGGCAGATGCATTGATTGTGGACTGTCTCTAGCATATTTCCGGTAGTAGGATATATTTATTTATTTTTGTCCCCTATGGAATGGTTTCTTTTCCACCCTTCTGGCTGTGACTGTTGATCATAGTCATTGATCACTCAAATAGGCAACATTATTTTGCTAGATTTACAGAACTTACCACTTAGTTAAAAAAACATGGACTTTGACATGCCTCAATATAGTATTAAACTGCAGTCTCCCTCTTATCACAATCAGCCACAGAGTAGACCCTCTGACAATGAAAATTCAACATCCATAACAAGTGACATTGCAAGGTATCTAGCTTTTATACAGCTTGTGAAAGCAGAGCTT
Source organism: Silurus glanis (assembly GCA_014706435.1). Taxonomy (NCBI): domain Eukaryota; kingdom Metazoa; phylum Chordata; class Actinopteri; order Siluriformes; family Siluridae; genus Silurus; species Silurus glanis. The sequence continues at coordinate 1,413,578 of JAAIIK010000136.1, forward strand.
ACTTAATGGTTATTGTACTTTGGAAATCCTCCTACCAAGGTGCCATCTTCAGAACATGATTTTAAGTTGAAAGCTGTTTATATTAGAAGCCCTAGAGGAACTGAATGTTTTTTTAGAAGCAATTGAATATGCTCTCTTCACCAAACAAGAAAACATCCCCAGGGTGACAAATAAAGAGCCACAAAAGCTTTGAGATATAGGCATCATTCTATTAGAATTAGGATATTTACTAGGTCTTACATACTTGGACACATCTGAGGAGTAAATATTCATACCATCCAAGAAAAGTAGATGTTGCCTGGATACAAATAAAAGGACAATATGAACAGGAAAAGAGATCAGGTAGCCCAAAACCAAACCTGCCTGAAACATAGAAAAACTTATCCTTTGAGAAGATATAGAGGTTTCCAAGCAAAATCTTTGCATGATGGAATGCAGTTCCTGAAGGATCATAATGTGTGTTACCATTGCTTTTCCTTAATTGACCAAAAACTGCACTGCGGATGTTTAATGCAAAGAGTGCGGTAATTACCAACAGTTCTTCATCCAGGTCCTGTCCTCTGGATATTTAAGGTGTCTACCTCAGCTTTGGATCATTGTGTGGAGAAGGACAAATAACTTATTCAGCTACTATTAAGTGTACAAAGTATGTGTGTATGCACAGGCATGTTCTTAAATTTGTCTAGTCATCGTTTGTTGAGCAGGGCACAAAGAGAAACCGAAGAGGATGTATGCTGTCCTACATAAACAAAATAATTGTTCTCAGCTGAGAAAATTTGTTTCATTGTGGACTCCATTAATGAAAAGATAAGTCTATTGCTTTCTACTCTCCTAGAATACAATCATATTCTGAACAATTGTACACAGATTCCACCTTCTGAAGCAGCATTCTATCATAGTTAGCTGAGACTTATAGCACAGGAAATACCACTTTTTGATTCCAAAGCTTTTCTGCTAGACATTATGTCCAACTTGCTAAAATGTGAGCATAGAGAGATTGCACTGCCTCTTAACAAGGACAGAAAGTGTGGTACTTGGAGTTTATCATCCTAAGAAACCTGAAAATAACTTAAGTTGTCTTATTGTGGCATTTCAGTAAGTAATGGTCTGCTGGTTCTGATAATATTCCTGTGGCTAATATTTTTTGGTTAGAAAGGAAAAGTGCCATTACTTTAATGAGTTAAACACTGATTGATATCTAATAAATTATTATGAGCCCAAACCTCCTTTTCAATGAGTTCAAAGAAATCGCACAAATAAAGCCATGGGTGCTGTGGCGAGTTCAAGCCAGGAGTTTCTTCCATCATTTATTCCTCTCTAAATGTTCTGCTTGCAGTTTAACTCACACTGAACTATATGTTCATGTTAAGTAGATACTACCAAACAGCAAAGGTGGTTCTAGCTTGAATGACGCCCTGGGTGAAACACACCATGGCCAACGTCTACCCCATTGATTAGTTTCAGCTTTGAAAAGTTTCTCTATGCTTCAGCTAACATCACTTGAGTAAGACATATTCTCAGAGAAGTCCACACATCTGGATACATTTCTGAGAGCTCCATTTCAGGTATAAATATCACACTAAATGCATTTATTGCGGAATTCAATACGTCATTGTGCACAATTGATCAAACTCTCAGAAACAAGAACCATAAAACTAATTTTTAGCCATAAATATACAACATCTTTATCCTTATATGTTTTTAAAATTAGCCTTTTAAGCTGCACTGGAGATTCCCCTTACTGAACTCATTTCAGGATCTATACAGTACAATCACAGAAAACCATTGACATCACCTCAGTTAAAGGTAACCAAATCAATAAGTGCTAGTTTAATTACAATCCAACTAGACTAGTTAGGCTGTAATTGTTTTGTTGCTACAAACATTATAATAAACTACATACTATAAATTATAATGTTATGCAAGCTAAAATAAATATTGTTGCTCTATGCACAAAAGCACAGCAGGCAACACAGCATAATTCAATTCAGTTCAATTAATTTATATTTGTATAGTGCTTTTAACAATGAACATTGTCTCTAAGCAGCTTTACAAAGATAATGTTATGATAAAAAAATGAATAAGATGTTCTTTATAAGTGTAAGTTTGTACTTGATGAGCGAGCCGGTGGTGCCTGTGGCAAGGAATAACTCCCAGAGATGGCATAAGGAAGAAACCTTGAGAGGAACCAGACTCAAGAGGGAACCATCCTCATCTGGGTTGCACTTGTGGGGTACACTGATGGTAATTAGAAGCAAACTGTAGTCCTGATTCAGTGTAGCAGACTGTTGACATTAACTACAGTCCAAATCCATCCTCAAAGCTCCCGCTCTTATTTTGGAATTTCATGGAACCACCCATGGCTTTGATTTGAAACAGTCCCCAGCTGCACAGAGTAGCCTTCAATCAAAGAGAACACTATCCAGAGGCAGGCCTGGACGAAGTGGGAAGATCCAAAGAGGGAAGAGGGGCAGGCAGGAACAGTGGAAAACTACTGATAAACGATTTTAATAAATAAATATATTTTCCGCCTCGACTTGAACACTGAGACTGTGTCTGAGTCCCGAATACTGATTGGAAGGCTGTTCCATAACTGTGGGCTTTTATAGAAAAAAGATCTGCCCCCTGCTGTAGTCTTCATTATTTGAGGTACCAACAAATAGCCTGCACATTTTTATCTAAGTAGGCGTGGAGGATCATATTGGTACAGAAGTTCACTCAGATACTGCGGTGCGAGACCGTTAAGTGCTTTATACGTCTTTAGACTATACTATCAGTAGTAGTAATTTATAATCAATGCCAGATTTAATTGGGAGCCAGTGTAGACTGATTAAAACAGGGGTGTTCTTGCTGCTGCATTTTGTACAGTAGTCCAATCTAGATGTAACAAAAGCATGAACTAGTTTTTCTGCATCCTGCAACGACATCATATTTCTAATTTTAGCAATATTTCTAAGGTGAAAGAAGGCGATCCTGGTAATATTATTTATGTGAGCCTCAAAGGAAAGACTAGGGCAGAGGTGGCAAAAGGAGACACATCCATTACTTAAGTAGAAGTACAGATACTCATGTTTTAAAATACTCGGGTAAAAGTTGAAGTACTGATTATACCTTTTTACTTAAGTGAAAGTAAAGAAGTCTTGGCTTTGACATGTACTTAAGTAAAAAGTAGTTATTACTTCTACCCGTTTTAGCTGTTAACTGGACCTCACATCATATTAATATTTAATAGACAGACAGACAGACAGACAGACAGACAGACAGACAGACAGACAGACAGACAGA
>JAAIIK010000136.1:1416872-1439619 GCA_014706435.1 Silurus glanis
AGACAGACAGACAGACAGACAGACAGACAGACAGACAGACAGACAGATAGATAGATAGATAGATAGATAGATAGATAGATAGAATATTGTCATTGCATAGTACAGGTACACAGCAACGAAATGCAGTTTGGCATCTACCAGAAGTGCAAAAAGTAGCCATCGTGCAAATAGTGCAGATAAACATGTATCATATGTACAGCATGTAATATATATGTAAGCATATGTACAGTGATTAAATATAAAGGCTATAACAGTGCAGAGACGTGTGGACATCATTAAGAGCCTTTGCTATGTTTCCACACGGACAGTTAATGAGGTGATACCGGAGAAAGTGCACCTCTTCAAGTCAAGAAGCTTTTATATATAACATTTTACAGATTTGAATGAGGTATTGTTTTTATCTGTACGATCAATAAAGACAGTAATTTAAGTTTGTGTCGCCATTATGAGGGAAAAACCCACAAAACGCCACCCAGAGGTTTAATTGTGTAAAACATGGCGGATTTGGTGTTTGATTTGAGACTTTGTGCAAAAATAAAACAAATGTTTACTGATTAAAATAATTTTTCGGTGGAGTTTATTTATTTATTTTATATCTAAGTAAAGAAGGGACGTCGTGAATAAGTGTATGTTTTGCTGGAGGTTTTAATTTTGCCTCTTTTATATTTATTTATTTATTTATTTATTTATGTATTTATACTTTTTATAAAAATGGTAAAAACAGAAATGCGCGCTGAATTGATAGCGTGTTAATAACATCTAGTGCCGTTTACAATAATTTGAATTTTGACAGCCAAATATATATAATAATATATATATATTAATACAAAACGAATTAAAAATGTTGTTACCTAATGAATGTGTCCAGGCTGAAGATCCACATACAGAACACAAGCAGAGAAATGATGATGATCATCATGAATGTGTCTGTTCTCAGTCATGTTTACATCACTGACTCCCTCTGTCTCCTCCACGTTAACCCCAAAGTTCTTACTGCCTTCTGCCTGCTGATTCTTATCTTCGTAAAGAGTGAGTCAGGACTTTATACACCAGCGGATTGAAAAAGACGCACAGTAACAGGAAATCGATTGTTCGGCTGAAATCAGCGCGCAGTGAAAATAAAAAATATATTTCACCAAATCAATGAATTAAAACTAAAGTAACGAGTCGGTTTTGAAAATGTAAGAAGTAAAAACTACAGATATTTATGTAAAAATGTAATGAGTAAAAGTAAAAAGTTGTCTGAAAAATAAATAGTGGAGTAAAGTACTGATACCAAAAAAATCTACTTAAGTACAGTAACGAAGTATTTGTACTCCGTTATTTCCCACCTCTGGACTAGGGTCAATAATCACACCAAGGTCTTTGACTGCTGTACACACTGAGATAGAAACACCATTCAGAGATGCTACGTAATCGGAAAGTTTGCTTCTAGCTGCATGTGGTTCTAGTAAAAGTACTTCAGTCTTATCTAAGTTGAGCAGTAGGAAGTTATCAAGCATCCACTGTCTAATGTCCTTTACACACTCCTCAACATTTTTAAGATTATCTGGATTTGTTGAAATATACAGCTGTGTATCATCAGCATAGCAATGGAAGCAAATACCATGTTTATGTATAATTTCACCCAGAGGCAGCATATATGAAGAGAAATGCAGTGGGCCTAAGACAGATCATTGCAGAACACCAAACTTTACCTCAGAGAGTGTGGAGAATAGCTGATTACTCCGTCTCAATCCCTTCGTCCTGTCCACATAGTGATGCAGCGCATGGACAGGACACAAACAATGAAGCTGCTACAGGTCTGAGTTCAGCCTGATAACCAGGTAAATAATTTCCTGCGTGGGCACTAAGCAGTTTTTTGTTTCGTTTATTTTGAAGCCTAAGGCTTTCAGGTGAGACATAAGCATATTCGTATCACCTGCCGCCGTGACAGAGCGCAAAGGAGGAGATCCTTGGGGCTAGTGCCAGCGCGAACAGAGCTGTCAAAAATTTGTAGGCTGTGCCAGGCAAACCTGATTAATTTTCTGTGTGCCAGATAAATACTTATGTGAAAGAGTCCTTAAGATCTACTGATGTAAACCAGTCTCCAGGACGAATAACATTGTACAATGCTCTTAATGTGAGCATTTTGAACTTTCTGAGGTGTTTGTTGAGGTTCCGACAAAGTACCGGAAGTAAAAACCGGGCTGGCTGTCCTCTCGGGGTTAACACACAAATTACTCTTTTGTTAAATAAGGAGCTTATATCATCCTCTGAAATCTGAGCGGACCCCCCTTCTGCTGTTGACCCTAACACACTGTTGAAGAGTGGAGGTCAGACAGCAAATTGAAGGTGATACTCTCATTTTATTGTGGACAATACACAAGAGTGTTCTGCGCATGTGCATCAACTCTCTGCATGAGCAGAGAGCAAGCAGCTGCAGCTTTTGACCCAAAACCAGACAACAGGTTAGTTTGCCCTTCTCTTCTTCCCTCCCTAAGGGTTATCTGGGTGATGGGGGGGGGGGGAGCAGTAGGCTTCCTGTGGGGGCAAGTTTTAAATGCTTCCCTGTCCTTCTTGCATAGGTCGCACTCCTGAAACATATTTGTCACTGAAGTCCTAAAAAAGGGTTTTCAGCTCCACTGGGGCATCGTAAAACTTCACCTTCTCCCTCTCTGATAAGCCTGTTAAACCCAAACACAGGGCTCTTTCGCCCACCAAGGCCAGACCCATGCTGTGGCCGCAGCTCTGGACTGCTTTCCTTGATGAGTGCAGGTTGAGATCTGCAATGACGCAGATCTCTTTCCACAAGGCTAAGTTGGGTGACCCAGCATTAATCTGTCTCCCCATGTCCTCCATGAGCTCCGCTTGGTATGCTGTGAGCAGTCAAAATCAAATAAAATAAAATTTTATTTGTCACATACACATACATACAGGGTACGACATGCAATGAAATGCTTATTACGACGGTCCGGCATGAGGGAATAGGATGGGGAGAAAAATAATACAAAGAAAAAGAAGACTGATAAATAAAGTATAAAAACTATATAAAATAAAATATAAGATATATATACATATATATATATATATATATATATATATATATATATATGAAAGAAAAGGATGTATATACAAAAAATGCTTATGGCAGTAAACAGTGAAACAGTAAACAATAGACAATTTAAGGTGGTTTAGATTGTCCATAAAGTGTCCGTGTGCTGTATGATGTGGTGTAAAGTGTCCATAAAGTGTCTGTGTGCGGTATGGTGTGGTGTAAAATGTCCATAAGTGTCCGTGTGCGGAATGGTGTGGTGTAAAGTGTCCGTGTGCGGTATGGTGTGGTATAAAATATAAAGTGCACTGTGCTGTGCGAGTCCAGAGTTTAAAGTGTCGTGGTGCGAAAGGTGAGATATGTTCAGAGAAGAAGTGTGATGATGGAGAGAGTGGGCCAGTTTTTAGATCCGGGGTGTCTCCTGGTTTAAACTCCGAATGGCCTGCGGGAAGAAGCTCCTCCTCATTCTCTCTGTGTTCGCTTTCAGGGAGCGGAAGCGTTTCCCTGACCACAACAGAGAAAAGAGTCCATTATTGGGATGGCTGAGGTCCTTTATAATCTTCCTGGCTCTGGTCCGGCACCGCGTGCTGTAAATGTCCTGCAGGTTAGGGAGCTCGGTGTGGATGGTACGTTCAGCTGAACGCACCACCTTCTGGAGGGCTTGCCTGTCCTGCATGGTGCTGTTCCCGAACCAGGAAGTGATGCTACCCGTCAGAACGCTCTCAATGGTGCAGGTGTAGAAAATCTTTAGCACCTGAGAGGGTAGTTTAAAGTCCCTTAAGCGTCTTAAATGGTACAGACGCTGCCGGGCTTTCTTCACCAGGGTGTTGGTGTGACAGGACTAAGACAGGTCCTGTGTGATGTGAACACCAAGGTACCGGAAACTGTCCACTCTCTCCACTGGGGTCCCGCTGATGTTTAGCGGTTGGTATGACCGCTCCAGCTTCGTGCTGAAGTCCACGATCAACTCCTTAGTCTTGCTGACGTTCAGGAGAAGGTTGTTCTCCTGGCACCATCTCTCCAGGTTTTTATCTCCTGTAGGTAGGCCGTCTCGTCGTTGTTGGAGATCAGGCCCACCACAACGGTGTCGTCAGCAAACTTGATAATGGTGGTGGAGTTGGAAGTGGCCACACAGTCATACGTGTAGAGTGAGTACAGCAGGGGGCTCAGAACACAACCCTGGGGAGCTCCAGTGCTGAGGGTGAGGGTGGATGAAGTGTGTTTTCCCACCTGTACGGCTTGTGGTCTGTCTGTCAGGAAGTTAGAGATCCATTGACACAGCGGCAGGCTGAGTCCCAGAACCTCCAACTTAGAGGTGAGTGTGGAGGGAATTATGGTGTTAAATCCTGAACTGTAGTCCACAAACAGCATCTTTGTATAATTCCCATTTCTGTGGTCCAGGTGGCTCATCGTAGTGTGAAGGAGATGAGCAATGGCATCCTCAGTAGAACGGTTCTGACGGTACGCGAACTGTAGTGGGTCCAGTGTGTCCGGTAGTGAGGCAGTGAAGCACTTCATCACTACTGAGGTCAAGGCTACAGTGCGATAGTCGTTAAGGCAGGCGGGCTGGGGTTTCTTCGGGACAGGAACAATGGTGGACTGTTTGAAACATGAGGGGACAACAGATTGTTCCAGTGAGAGGTTGAATATCTCAGTGAACACCGGTGCTAGCTTTCAGAACCCGACCTGTGATGCCATCTGGTCCTGCTGCCTTCCTGGTATTCACCCTCTTGAATGCCCTCCTCACGTCATGCTCCGAGATGGTGAACGTGTTTACCTCTCCGGCTCTCTCGGCGTGCACGCTGGTTGTGCCGCTAGCGTGGTTAGCTGCAGCCTCGAAACGAGCGTAAAAGGTGTTTAGATCGTCTGCCAGAGAAGTGTCCGCAGTCACCATTCTAGAAGATGGTGTTCTATAGTCCGTTATCGTTCTTAGTCCCTGCCACAGGCTCCTAGAGCCACCATGTTGGAACTGTGACTCTAGTTTCCTCCCGTAGCGCCGCTTTGCATCCTTCACCGCTCTGCGAACACTGTAAGACGCAGCCTTGTACTCCTCCATGTCCCCGGTGGCGAGCCCCATGTTGTAGGCAGCGGAGCGGGATCTCAGAGCGTCGCGGATGGTTTTATCCACCCACGGCTTCTGGTTGGGAAACGTTCTGATAGTGTTTTTTTGCACCGTATCATCCGCTAGTTTCCCGATGAATCCCACAACCGCTTCCATAAACATGTTGACGTCATCAGAGCTGCGCCTGAACATGTCCCAGTCTGCGTCATCCAAAGCGTCCTGCAGAGCTGCCACCGATTGGTCAGTCCAGCGCGCGACCTCCCTCTGAACTGGAGCTTCCCGTTTCAGCCTTTGTTTGTAAACAGGCATGAGGAAGATGGCGGCATGGTCCGATTTCCCAAACAGTGGACGTGATTGTGCCTTGTAGCTGTTCTTTAGTGTTGTGTAACAGTGGTCCAGTGTCCTTTCGCCCCTGGTGGGGCAGGTGATGTGCTGATGAAAGTTCGGTAGTGCGCACTTGAGGTTGGCACTGTTAAAATTTCCGACCACAATGAGCACAGCGTCCCGATGCTGTGTTTGGTGAAGAGTTAGTGTCTTGTGTAAGTCCCATACTGCAGTGTCCGTGTCCGCTTGAGGTGGAATATAAACGGCACTGACTATGACCGAACTGAATTCCCGAGGTAGATAGAAGGGCCAACATTTGATGGTCAGTAGTTCCAGGTTGGTGTGCAGGAGCGTGAAAGAGGAACAATGCTCATGCTGTCGCACCAGTGGTTGTTCACCATCAGACACACTCCACCTCCTCTTGACTTCCCCGACTCCAGTGTTCTGTCCATGCGGTAAACCGAGAAGAACTCGTCCGGCTGGATGGCGTGGTCCGGTACCGCTGGGTTCAGCCATGTCTCGGTGTAGCAGAGAAGTTTGCAGTCCCGAATGTCCCTCTGGAACTTGACCCTTGCCCTGAGGTCGTCGAGCTTGTTCTCCAGTGACTGGACGTTGGCTAACAGGATACTAGGTAAGGGAGCGCAGTGTGCGCTTGCCCTCAGCCTGTTCCTGATGCCAGCTCGTTTCCCTCGCGGACACCGGTACGGGTCGCGTCCTTTGTTCTCCCTCAGGCTCTCGCTCAGCCAGCATGGGTCCAGGTTTAAAAACGGCGAAAGGTGAGTGCATTGTACACCAATAGATATAAGAGTGTCTCTGTCATATCTAATGATGTCCATCTTGTGTAGATGGAACTGTAACTAATTAAATAAAAGTATAAAATAAACAAAAAAGAAAAAGCGTAGCCGGAGCAGTCGTGACGGCAGCCGACCTCACCGGCGCCATCTTGAAATGCCAGTGAGGTGGCATTTATTGCTCTAAAAGCTAGGTAAATCTTTTGGAAAAGAAAGGCAGACAGCCTCTCTGTCCATCCCAGCAGTAAAGGGGAGGAGGAGGATAGGGCTGCCTGCCGATTGGGGTGGAGGTGACTTGTCACCGACCGTTTGACTTCCCATTATATAAATCCCTCTCTGCATCCTGGCGCACTTGCTGAGATGGCCAGTCGATAGAGATCTTTTTAGCTGCTCTCTTACACATCTCAATGAGGTCCAGCTCTGATGGCATGGGGGAAGTGGGTTCACCCATAGCACTGCCTGGCCTAGATACACCTTCTATCACTTCATCTAACTCACTCCAGAATTTTTCTTACTTCTCCATCTCGCAACCCACTTGTGGAGCATAAGCACTGATGATATTTATCATCACCCCTTCAACTTCCAGCTTCACATTCATAACCACATCAGAAACTCTCTTCATTTCTACTACACTCTTACTAAATTCTTACTTCAGGATCACCCCTACACCATTTCTCTTTCCATCCACACCATGATAGAACAGTTTAAGCCCCCCTCCAATGTTCCTGGCCTTATTTCCTTTCCACTTGGTCTTCTGAACACACAACATATCTACCTTTCTCCTCTTAATCATATCAGCTACCTCTCTCCCTTTACCAGTCATAGTACCAACATTTAAAGTACCAACCCTAATCTTCACTCTCCCACACTTCTTCTTTTCTCGACCTATCCAGTATGAAATTCTGATTTGTGATCCGCATATTTGATTTGCCACATGTTTGACGCTTGATGCCCTTCCTAACGCAACCCTCCCCATTTATCCTGGCTTGGGACCGGCACTGAGTGCACTGGCTTGTGCAACTCTAATGGATAAGATAATAACTAATAAGATCATTTGTGCTACATTTCTTACAGCAGGCAAAAGCCTAGGGTGAGTGCAGAAGACAAAAGAACAGAGAACTGCACAAGAAAACAGAACCAAGACTAAGCAGACCTATACAAAGGACTACATAAAGTGCACATGTGAAAAGGTGTGCAAACAATACATCACAGTACAATAATTGCAAAAGAGAACAATAGAACAATAGGCACAATGAATGACAGTGTATCACTGACCAGTAGGAGCACAGAGCCAGTGTGGCATAAACTGCAAAGATTTTGTCTCTATAATAATAAATACTGTAAATGTACCTGTACTGTATATTCTGTACTGTACTGCTAATCATGCGGAATAGCTGATTGCATCTACACAGCATTACATTAAGAAACAGGCTCTGCCCTGCAGTTTATAAAAGCCTTTGGCACTAATCGGAAACTTTATATCATTTAAATTTTAGTCAAATAAACAAATCACTCGTAACACAGCCTATCCAGTTTCAATATTACACTGTGCATTCATATCTGTAAGAAATCTCAGTAATAAAAAGAATTATTGGTTCAAATTACAAATTTATCATAAATTACTATAGTAACATTAATTTTAGTTATTCACACACAACATACCATTGTTTCACTGTGTAGTTGTTAAAATCATTACATTTTGTAGTACAAAATATGTGATATTTATATGATACATTATGATGCTACACCTGAACGCATCACTGTAAATATATTACTTGAGTGAATAGAGTGTAACATCAACCTGCAGTGTTCCTTGCTTGGCATACTGCGAAAAAAAAAAAAGTTTGATTACTGCATTTCTCTATTTATTTCCATCAACAGTGCATAGTAAATTTGCCCACAGGTACTCATCCACATCCGCACTGGATGTTTTCATCATCCACACATATAAGAAAGAATATTTAGCCATGGTGAATCTAGGCCTGGTACTCGGTTGTGGTTATGTCTTTGCATTATCTATAATCTGTAGAAGGTTGAATTGTTTTGCAAGGGCATCGATCATATACCTTCCATGTATATGTGGAGACTGTAGTACTGTAATTTATTTGAAATTTTTGCTGCTCCTCCTCCAAATTTCTTCTAATCTTTACTACATTTACATTTTTGTCATTTTGAAGACACGCTTATTCAGAGCGACCAAGTGAAGTTCTCAACCAGATGAACACCAAGTAATCTGGGGCTCTTGACGATCTCCACGGAGGATCCATCGATGATCAGTGAAGAATGGTCGCTCTGTGTTCTTCTAAAGTCAACATCCATCTCTTTAGTTTTGTCAACGTTCAGAGACAGGTTGTTGGCTCTACACCAGGCTATTAACTCTTCCTCTCTGTATGCTGACTCGTCGTTCTTTCTGATGAGACCCACTACGGTTGTGTCATTGGCGAACTTGATGATGCAATTTCGAGCTGTGCATTACTACACAGAACCAAGAGATACAAAGGAAGCTGGCGCAGTTGCAGCTGGAAGAACTTTCTAACAAGAACAAGGGAAAGGTCCTGTCAGAGACAAAGAGAAGACAGAGCAGTCATTAGTTATGGCTTCTGTGAGTGCACTGCAGCCATCAGGGGTATCAGCACCACCAGCCCCAGTGCCTGTGTTACCAGCTACACTGCCAGCAACCTCTCCAGCAAATCCACCACAGTCAGTACCAGTCATCAATATGTATGCAAACCAGACGAATTCAAAGGGTGGAACAGACCCCCACAGGGAGGAAGAGGGAGCAGAAAACGCTCTCATGGTCTTCCAGGGGTGTGCTGGGGTTGTAATCAGCCTGGACACACTTGATGCAATTGCCCCACCAATCAATGGCAACAGCTTCCTGGGAGTGGAAGGGGTTGGTGACAGTCCTATCCAGATCAGTCTCATGTCCCAGTTCAAAATCAGGGGCCAGTAAATACTTGGGGTGAGTCCAATCAGGGGTATTGGGGTGCCCAGAGAATCCTAAAAGGGAGGGTCAACTTTCACTTTTAACAACTGGGGCAAGAACCTATGTTGGAGGTTGATGTAGAAGGGAAAATTGTGCACAATAGTCGACACTGGAGTAACTTACATGTGTGTAAGTCCAAATTATGCAAAACACCTCCCTATGGTAGTGTCTGGTAAGTTTGTTAAGACAGTAGGATTCTCGTGACAAACTCAGTTAATTCCAATTACAGCTCCAGTGCATCTCAAAACTAAAAATAGAACAGCTGTACTACCCATTCTGGTCTCTCTGGAGTTTTAATTAAGACAACCAGGTTCTGTAACACACAAATATTGGCAGCTGCTAAAGCTGACAAATCTAAATGGCATCTAGTCCATGACTTAAGAGCTGTAAATGAAGATGTGGAAGATTACCTGGCAATGGTTCCTCATCCACGCACGTTACTGACAAATGTTCCACATGATGCTAAGTATTTCACCTATTCAGTATTTCATCTCTATTCAGCCTTTTTCAGTGTTCTTCTTTCAGAGGAAAGCAGACATTTGTTTGCCTTTACATATGCAGGAAAATAGTATAATTACACCAGAAAGGCTTTAAACATTCAACGCATGTGTTTAATCAAGTGCTGGATAGTGTGCTACTAGAGTATGTGGATGACATTTTAATTTGCTCTTAATCTTTAAAACAGTGTCATAAAGATTATATTACATTGTTAACTAAACTTTCTCAAAGAGCATAAAGCTTAAAAAAAACTCCAGTATTGCCAAACTCAGGTAGAGTATTCTCATAGGTAGAGTACTCAGGTAGAGTATTCTCATAGAATTTGCATATTTCATCACAAATTTAGCTACTTCTTTAGACAAAGCATTAATTGTTGGTGACTTTAATATTCATTTTGATAATTAGGAAGACTCCTTAAGAGCAACAGTTGTGTCCATTCTAGATTCCATTGGAATTAATCAGAATGTTATAGGACCCACTCATAGTGGTGGACACACTCTTGATTTGTTGTTAACATTTGGATTAAAAATAAAACATTTAGTCATAATTCCATAGTCTGAAGCTATTTCAGACCATTCTCTCATCTCTTTTAAAATCTGCCTCAGTCATTACTACCTCACCACGTTACCGTGTTAAGCGTACATTCACGTCAGCTACAGCAGCGAGTTTTATCAATAATCTTTCAGAAATTACGATATTAAATAGATCTCCGTCTGACCCCACAGAGCTTGACTGGGCCACTGAATACCTAGAATCAACGTTACGTTATACTCTAGATGATGTAGCTCCCCTTAAGACCAAAATGATCAGGGAGAAAAAATTAGCACAGTGGTATAATGATACGCGCACCTTAAAACAGACCACTCGGAAATTAGAACGTAAATGGTGTCAAACAAAATTAACAGTATTTCAAATAGCATGGAAGGAGAGCCTCCTAATTTATAGAAAATCTCTTAGTGCTGCTAGATCAGCATATTTCTCCACCCTCATAGAAAACAACAAGCATAATCCTAGATTTTTATTCAGCACGGTAGCAAAATTAACAGGAAATAAAAGCACTGCACTCAGATGCACACCATCAAGAGGTAGTAATGATTTCAGGAACTTTTTTAATAATAAATTTGAAAACATCAGGCAAGAAATCCAGACGATTAATATAAACCCAAATTATTTTACAAGTAACCCTGTAGACAGCAGTGTAATTATAACAGAAAATCAATTACAAAGCTTTACCCCTGTTCATGAGAATGACTTAATTTCATGCATTAAACCTGCATTCTCGATCCCTTGCCTACAAGTTTCCTCAAACAGATAATTCCAGAGGTAATTGAACCTGTTTTAAAAATAATTGTCATGCGGCGAACGAAACGGAGGTGGAAGCCGGAGCACAGCTCGCTATGGTTTAATGAAAGTGAAGAGAGTTGCACGCAAAACACACAAACATACACACACAGCAGTCCAGAATAAATCCCAAGTGAGATACCGTGGTACGCCCTGGAGGGGCGAGGTCCACAATGTCTAGGGACGAACGCACGGAAGTATAGGGAATAAATCCGGGGTGCGCTTTGGGGAGAAAGCGCAGTCGTGGAGAGAGTGTGGAGTCTGAAATGGAAAGGAACGTGCAGGGATAAATCCGGGGTGCGCTTTGGGGAGAAAGCGCAGCTGTGGAGAGAGTGCGGAGTCCGCGAGGAAGAGCCCGTGTAGGACCACGCAACAGCGCCACATACGCGAACATGAACCAACAATAACGGACCGGTGAGAGTGTGGAAGTGAGGGGTTTATATAGGAGCTGGGGATGAGTGCCAAACGAGTCCCAGGTGTGCACAATTGAAGCCGGGAGCTTCAGGGAGAGCGGGGCTTTGACAGCCGCCGAAGGGGGCGTGGCAGGTGGATTCCTGACAATAATAAACTATTCCATTAGCATTGGCTATGTACCTAAATCCTTCAAACTGGCAGTTATCAACCCTCTAATTAAGAAACCTGACCTTGACCCATGTCAGCAGTCCAACTATAGGCCAATATTATATCTCCCGTTTATATCCAAAATTTTAGAAAAGGTTGTAGCACAGCAGTTATGCTCACATCTACTTATGAATAACATTTTTAAAATGTATCATTCAGGATTTAGGCCTCATCATAGCACAGAGACGGTGCTAGTTAAGGTGGTAAATGACCTGCTATTGGCCTCTGATTGATCACACTATACTGCTTGCTAGATTTGAGAATGTTGTTGGAATAAAGGGAACAGCTCTCTCTTGGCTCTGGTCTTGTTTGACTGATCGCTATCAGTTTGTTGATGTAAATGTTGAGTTCTCCACACTCTCTGAGGTAAAGTTTGGTGTTCCGCAAGGATCTGTCTTAGGCCCATTGCTTTTCTCTTTATATATGCTGCCTCTGGGTGAAATTATACATAAACATGGTATTCGCTTCCATTGCCATGCTGATGATACGCAGTTGTATATTTCAGCAAAGCCAGATGAGAGAGAACAGCTTAACAATGTTGAGGATTGTGTAAAGGACACTAGACAGTGGGTGCTTGATAACTTTCTTCTGCTCAACTCAGATAAGACGGAAGTACTTTTACTAGGACCACATGCAGCTAGAAGCAAACTTTCGATTATGTAGCATCTCTGGATGGTGTTTCTGTTTCAGCGTGTACGGCTGTCCTTGGTGTAATTATTGACCCTAGACTTTCCTTTGAGGCTCACGTAAATAATATTACCAGGATCGCCTTCTTTCACCTTAGAAATATTGCTAAAATTAGAAATATGATGTTGTTACAGGATGCAGAAAAAATAGTTCATGCTTTTGTTACATCTAGATTAGACTACTGTAACGCTTTACTGTCTGGGTGTTAGTTCAGAATGCAGCAGCAAGAGTCATCACTAGAGCTAGAAAATATGACCACATCACCCCTGTTTTAATCAGTCTACACTGGCTCCCAATTAAATCTCGCATTGATTATAAAATACTACTACTGACGTGTAAAGCACTTAATGGTCTCGCACCGCAGTATCTGAGTGAACTTCTGTACCAGTATGATCCTCCACGTCTACTTAGATCAAAAGGTGCAAGCTATCTGTTTGTACCTCAAATAATGAAAAGACTACAGCAGGGGGCAGATCTTTCTCTTATAAAGCCCCACAGTTATGGAACAGCCTTCCAATCAGTGTTCGGGACTCAGACACAGTCTGTGTTAAAGTCTAGGTTAAAAACAAGTCTAGGCCTCATCAGGGATCTGTTACATCAGGGATCTGGAGGGAACATGGATATAGAGTGTTTGGTGAACTGGGATATTTGTATGCTGTCGTCCCCTCACTTTCACACGTTCACTCAGGTTTGTTGACGGTGGTGTAGTGGGTCGTCTCTTATCCCAGAGATCCCTCATGTCGGTGTTACCTTCTGGTTCTCCCTTTTAGCTATGCTGCCATAGCGAGTCCTGCCGGAGTCCAAACTGCACAGTGCCAGTAACTTTCATACAACAATAAACACACATAATAATCCATATCCTTCTCTTCCTGTCACCCTCTTCTCTCTCTCTCTCTCTCTCTCTCTCTCTCTCTCTCTCTCTCTGTCGAGTTAAACATGCTTCTGAGGTTCCAGTGACCACTGTTCCTGCCCCTCTCCCCTCCGTGGATCTTCCCACTTCGTCCAGGCCTACCTCTGGATAGTGTTCTCTTCGACTGGAGGCCACTCTGTGCAGCTTGGGACGGTTTCTCATCACACCTTGGGTGGTTCCAAGAACAGAAGCTTTGAGAATAGATTGGACTGTGGTTAATGTCAACAGTCTGCTACATTGACTCAGGACTACTTTTCGCTTTTGATCACCATCACTGTACCCCGCAACATCGTATATCTGCTATAAATGGACATTCAGTACAACCCAGATGAGGATGGGTTCCCTTTTGAGTCTGGTTCCTCTCTTCCTTATGCCATCTCGGGGAGTAACTAAAAAAGTAATGTTTTTGCTGCACTGAATAACGAGAGCGACCGAGCGACACGAGATGAACTAAGCGACTGGTGCTACCCTCGGCCGAAAGCGGGGAACCGGCAGCGTGGGTTTGCTTATGCCTTCAAGGTTGCTCGTATCTTTGTTTGCTCGTACTATTATTTGCTCGTACAATAGGGTTTTACTGTACTAGCCTTTGAAACTTTGAAGCAGTAGCTTCAATTAGCACCTACACTAGCCACTTCAGATTATACAAAGCCTTGTCATTTGTATGTTGCGAATTGTGTTGATGGGTATGCTTCTGCGGTGCTCATGCAAGAGTCTTGCAGTGGTAGAAAGAAACAGCCTATTGCCTATTATAGCACTAAGTTGGATAGTGTAGTTTAAGGCTATCCACCATGATATCAGCACGGCTTGGCAGCTGTACATTATTCATATGTGAAAGCTTTTACTTTGACTATGAGTTATTCTGTTATTATTTACACACACCACAAAGTTGTGGAACTATTAGAGTTTTTACTCAGTTGGCAAAGGGAAAATTATCCAACATCTATACTGATTCTGCTTATGCACATGGAGTATGTCATCTGTTTGGATCTGTATGGAAACAGCATGTATTTAAGAAAAGTGATGGTACTCCAGTTCAACATGCTGAACAAATTGGCCAACTAATTTCTGCTATGATGACACTTAGAAGATTAGCTATAATTAAATGTCAAGTGCGTAAAAAGAGCAATGACTTTGTCATGAAGGGAAAAAAAGCAATACATTTCTGCAATAAATGGACATTCGATGCAACTCAGATGAGGATGGGTTCCCGCTTGAGTCTGGTTCCTCTCAAGGTTTCTTCCTTATGCCATTTCGGGGAGTTTTTCCCTGCCACAGTCACCACCGGCTTGCTAATCAGGGACAAACTTACACTTATAGAGAAGCTGGTGTTGGATCTGTGATGATCGCAAATGTTGAGCTATTTTATGAGTTGCTTAGTAGCTCCTAGTTTTATAACCATAATGACTGTATAAGACTGTAGAAAGAATATTACTTATAATCTACACTCCAGTGCTCATGTTAGTTCTCACTCTTCAGTGTTCTGTATTGTTTAAAGATTTATGATCATACTCTTGATATCACCCAAATGAGGATGGGTTCCCCTTTTGAGTCTGGTTCCCTGTTAAGGTTTCTTCCTCATAACATCTAAGGGAGATTTTCCTTGCCACAGTCCACGGCTGCTCATCAGGGATAAATGCACACCATTCACCTTGACTGTTGATTTCTGTAAAGCTGCTTTGAGACAATGTCTGTTGTGAAAACCGTTATAGAAATAAACTTGCCTTGACTTATAAAGAACATATTAATTTTTTATCACCACATTATTTGTGTAAAGCTGCTTTGAGAAAATTAAAAGCGCTATACAAATAAAAATGAATTGAATTGAATTGAAAAAAGCTGCTGATTCAGAAGCAAAAAAGGCATCAGGAAAGCACCAAGTTGCAATACTAGCTCCTATGGTACTATTTGAACCCCAGGTATAGCCAGATTGTATTGTTCGTATTCAAGAACATGCAGGTCAATATGAAATGAGCATGTGGAGTCAGAGAGGGGCTAAAAAGGATGTGCAAGTGGTATTTGCCATTATTGTTGCCCATACATCACTTTTGCAGGTTATAATTGCAGATGCTAATGGATTTGATCACTGTGGAAGAAGTGAAGTTCTCAGGAAGATCAAGCAGCAGCGGTATTGGTCTCCATATCTGCAGTCAACGGATAGATGAGTTTTTACCTTCATTTAAGGCAGGGGTCATCAACATGGTGCCCTTTTCTAAAAATAGCTCACTATAGCGCCACTTACCAAATTATTATTATTATTTTTTATTTTTTTTTTTTTTAAATCACACTTGCATTGGTATAAAGTTAACCCAGCCATTAGGGAGGCACAAGCCAGTGCACTCTTAGTGCCGGTCCCAAGCCCGGATAAATGGGGAGGGTTGCGTTAGGAAGGGCATCCAGCGTAAAACATGTGCCAAATCAAATATGCAGGTCACGATTAAGAATTTCATACCGGATCGGTCGAGGCCCGGGTTACCAACGACCGCCACAGGTATCGTTAGCCAACAGGGTACCGGTGGAAATTGGGCTACTGTTGGCCGAAGGAGGAGAAGGAGAGGAGGAAGACGTCTACAGAGGCGACAGGGAAAGGAGAAGTGTAGGAGAGTGGAGGTTCGGGTTGGTACTTTAAATGTTGGCACTATGACTGCTAAAGGGAGAGAGTTAGCTGATATGATGGAGAGGAGAAAGGTAGATATGTTGTGTGTTCAGGAGACCAAGTGGAAAGGGAGTAAGGCCAGAAACATTGGAGGTGCGTTTAAACTGTTCTATCATGGTGTGGATGGAAAGAGAAATGGTGTAGGGGTGATTCTGAAGGAAGAGTACAGTAAGAGTGTAGTGGAGGTGAAGAGAGTTTCTGATAGGGTGATGATCGTGAAGGTGGAAGTTGAAGGGATGATGATAAATGTCATCAGTGCCTATGCTCCACAAGTGGGTTGTGAGATGGAGGAGAAGGAAAGATTCTGGAGTGAATTAGATGAACTGGTAGATGGTGTACCTAGAAATGAATGATTGGTGATTGGGGCAGACTTTAATGGACATGTAGGTGAGGGGAACAGAGGTGATGAGGAGGTTATGGGTAGGTATGGCCTAAAGGAGAGAAATGTGGAAGGGCAGATAGTGGTAGATTTTGCTAAAAGGATGGAAATGGCAGTGGTGAACACGTATTTTAAGAAGAAGGAGGATCATAGGGTGACCTATAAGCGTGGAGGAAGGTGCACACAGGTGGACTATGTTCTATGTAGGAGATGCAACCTGAAGGAGATTGGAGACTGTAAGGTGTTGGCAGGGGACAGTGTAGCTAGACAGCATCGGATGGTGGTCTGTAGGATGGTTTTGGAGGCGAAGAAGAAGAGGAGGAGAGTAAGGACTGAAAGAAGAATAAGATGGTGGAAACTGAAGGAGGAAGACTCTAGTGTGAGGTTCAGGGAAGAGGTCAGACAGAGGCTTGGTGGTGGTGAAGAGGTGCTGGATGATTGGGAAACTACTGCAGGAGTGATGAGGGAGGCAGCTAGAAAGGTACTTGGTGTGACATCTGGAAATAGAAAGGAAGAGAAAGAGACGTGGTGGTGGAATGAGGAAGTGCAGGAGAGCATAAGGGGAAAGAGGTTAACAAAACAGAAGTGGGATCGACAGGGTGATGAGAAAAGTAGGCAGGAGTACAAGGAGATGAGGACAGCAGATAAAGAGGGATGTGGCGAAAGCCAATGAAAAGGCATACGAGGAGCTGTATGAGAGGTTGAACACTAAGGAAGGAGAAAAGGATTTGTACCGATTGGCCAGGCAGAGAGATCGAGCTGGGAAGGATGTGTTGCAAGTTAGAGCAATAAAGGATGGAGATGGAAATGTGTTGACTAGTGAGGAGAGTGTGTTGAGAAGATCGAGGGAGTATTTTGAGCAGCTGATGAACGAGGAAAATGAGAGAGAGAGAAGGTTGGATGATGTGGAGTTAGTAAAGCAGGAAGTGGATAGGATTAGTAAGGAGGAAGTGAGAGCAGCAATTAAGAGGATGAAGAGTGGAAAGTCGGTTGGACCAGATGACATACCGGTAGAAGCATGGAGATGTTTAGGAGAGATGGCAGTGGAGTTTTTAACCAGATTGCTTAACAAGATTTTGGAAGGTGAGAGGATGCCTGAGGAATGGAGAAGGAGTGTGCTGGTACCGATCTTTAAGCATAAGGGAGATGTGCAGACCTGCAGTAACTACAGGGGAATAAAGTTGATCAGTCACACCATGAAGTTATGGGAAAGAGTAGTGGAAGCCAGGCTGAGAGAAGAGGTGACCATCTGTGAGCAACAGTATGGTTTCATGCCGAGGAAGAGCACCACTGATGCCTTATTTGCTTTGAGAACGTTGATGGAGAAGTATAGAGAAGGACAGAAGGAGCTGCATTGTGTATTTGTGGATTTAGAGAAAGCGTACGACAGAGTGCCAAGAGAGGAGTTGTGGTATTGTATGAGGAAGTCAGGCGTGTCAGAGAAGTATGTGAGGGTGGTGCAGGACATGTATGAGGACAGTGTGACAGCAGTGAAGTGTGCAGTAGGAACGACAGACTGGTTCAAGGTGAAGGTTGGACTGCATCAAGGATCGGCCCTGAGCCCTTTCCTGTTTGCAGTGGTGATGGACAGGTTGACGGACGAGGTCAGACAGGAGTCTCCCTGGACTATGATGTTTGCGGATGATATTGTGATTTGTGGTGAGAGTAGTGAGCAGGTTGAGAAGAGCCTGGAGAGGTGTAGATATGCGCTGGAGAGGAGGGGAATGAAAGTCAGTAGGAGTAAGACAGAGTACATGTGCGTAAATGAGAGCGAGGGCAGTGGAGTGGTGCGGTTGCAGGGAGAAGAGGTGGAGAAGGTGGATGAGTTCAGGTACCTGGGGTCAACAGTGCAAAGTAATGGAGAGTGTGTTAGAGAAGTAAAGAAAAGAGTGCAGGCAGGGTGGAGTGGGTGGAGAAGAGTGACAGGAGTGATTTGTGATAGTAGAGTATCTGCAAGAATGAAAGGAAAAGTTTATAGGACTGTGGTGAGACCTGCGATGTTGTATGGTTTAGAGACAGTGGCATTGAGTAAAAGGCAGGAGGCGGAGCTGGAGGTTGCAGAGCTGAAGATGTTAAGGTTTTCGTTGGGAGTGACGAGGATGGACAAGATTAGAAATGAGTTTATTAGAGGGACAGCGCATGTTGGACGTTTTGGTGACAAGGTGAGGGAGGCGAGATTGAGATGGTTTGGACATGTGCAGAGGAGGGAAATGAGTTATACTGGTAGGAGAATGCTGAGGATGGAGCCACCAGGTAGGAGGAAAAGAGGAAGACCAAGGAGGAGGTTCATGGATGTGGTAAAAGAAGACATGCAGGTAGTTGGTGTAAAAGAGGCAGATGTAGAGGACAGGGTGGTATGGAGACGGATGATCCGCTGTGGCGACCCCTAATGGGAGCAGCCGAAAGAAAAAGAAGAAGATTGGTATAAAGTTATACATAGTTATATAAGTTTATATAAGTTATATAAATAAAGTTTTGCATATTGATATTTATCTGTTTCCTACCTTGTTAAATCATTGTTGATAAATCATTAACATCATCAGTGTCTTCACATAGATGAATATCATTCATTATAATAATAACATAATAATTAACATATAATTAAAGGTAAATTGAGCAAATTTGTTATTTCAGAAGTGTGTATCAAACTGGTAGCCCTTCACATTAATCGGTACCCAAGAAGTAGCTCTCAGTTTCAAAAAGTTTGGTGACCCCTGATGTAAGGTATGTGTCTAGAACAATGTCAGAAAAAAGACAATTACTCCAATAGGTCATATCCTATTGCCTAAGGGTTAATTTAAACATCTAGTTATGGATTATGTAGATATGATTAAGCGAGTGCAAGGCAAGAGATATATGTTGGTAATCGTTGATAGATTTAGCAGATGGGTAGAGACAGTGCTGTCTGCAGATTAGAGAGCAGGTACAGTGGTTATTAACAAGAGAAGAGATTCCTTGGTCTGGCATACCATCAGAGATGAGTTAAGATAATGGATCAGCTTTTATCCAGAGTGTCATGTCTTGCAAATAAAGACTTTGGTTACGAACTGGGTTAACATGCTTTACTGGAAACTATAGAACCACATAACATGCATACAACACCTGCCTGGCACTTCCCTGGCATTCTCCCACTAGTAGCATCGTATAGCCAGAGCCAGCCTATAGCTGCACAGCAATAACCCCACACAGAGAACAGTGAAATGGGTGTTGCAGCAACTTAGAAAAAAACAGAGGCTAGTATTGTCAGAGAACACAGGTGCAGGGCTAGGTGAGTGCAGAGTGACTGGATGGGAGGACCCAAATGCAGAATGCACACAGGGTTATGGAGAAAACAGACTTTAATATAAAAAAGTAGAGCAAAGGGGCAAAGGCAAAAACAGTCCAGGGTCAAGGCACAGGCAAACAGGGAAATACAGGGAAGACAAAAACAAAAACAGTCCAAAAAAAAGTCTTGGGTGTCCTTAAATATGGGAGGCGGGTGAAAAACTGCAAGATGGCTGCCGACCTGGAAGTGCACACCGCGTGGAGCAACAGCGGGACTCTGGAGTGGAGCGGCGCCCTCAGCAGGACTCTGGTGCGGAGCGGGCACCCTCGGCGGGACTCTGGAGCGGAGCAGCACCCTCGACGGGACTCTGGAGCGGAGTGGTGCCCTCGGCGGGACTCTGGACAGGCTTGGGGGCATGCTGGGCAGGGCAGATGTTGCTTGGGGGCCTGCTCGGCAGGGCAGAAGAGCTGGGTGACGTCCCCACCAGAAAATACTCGGTTCTCTGCTGGGGGCATAGCTTCAGAATGTCAATCGTCTTGGTTGGGTCCCTGAATTGCCGGTCTGCAGTGGAGCTAGCCCAATGCTTTAAAACATCTGCTGGGTCAATCTTTGGCAAGATTACTCTGTCAGAGAACATGGGTGCAGGGCTAGGTGAGTGCAGAGTGACTGGATGGGAGGACCCAAATGCAGGATGCACACAGGGTTATGGAGAAAACAGACTTTTATTTAAAAAAGTAGAGCAAAGGGGCAAAGGCAAAAACACAGTCCACAAACAGTCCAGGGTCAAGGCACAGGCAAACAGGGCAATACAGGGAAGACAAAAACAAAAAACAAAACAGTCCGAAAAATCCATAAACCAGCAAACAGAACAATACAGGGCAGAGTAAAACACAAACCAAAAAACAGTCCAGAGTCCAAACCAGGTAAATAGGGAGACAGAGCAGAATAGTGATCAGAAACAGGATCAGAAACCAGAGCAGGCAGGATGGCAAGAGGAATCTCAGGGGCTAGGGAGCCGGTAAAATAATCTGGACCGAGCTAAAGTCTTGGGTGTCCTTAAATACTGGGAGGCACGGGAAAATGGCAAGATGGCCGCCGACCCGGAAGTGCGCACCGCGGCACCGGAAGTGTGTGAAATGAGTGTGCCCGGAAGATCCTGACAAGTATGTGTGTATCATCCACAATCTCAGGGAATGGTAAAACAAGTGAATGGCACATTGAGCGCTAAACTTAACAAAATATGTTCTAGTACTAAACTAAACTGTGTTGATGCTTTGCCACTTGCATTAATGTCCTATCGCATACAGACTAACAGAATTAAGACTGCATGAAATGCTAACTGGTCGACCACTGCATGTGCCTTCTTTATGCAGGGCTTTCACTTGAGCAGTTGTAAATGGAGCTTAAAGCTTATATGCAGCAACTTACTGCAATATATAAGTTTATCTATTTACGCGAAAAAAAGAAAGGAGCCGGTGCAAGAGAAGAGAAGATCCGTACACAGTGATGAGAGCTACTCCAGCAGTACAAGTTGGAGGCTTGGTATCATCTAAATCACTGCACCAGAGTGCCAAGATTGTAACAAGGGGTACATAGAAGATGCTCATGAGCAAGAAGAGGAAGCGCCAAAGGAGGGAGAGGTATCAGAACCTCCAGTTCAGGCTGCTGCTGAAAGGTATGAGAGTGACACAACATGACACTGGACTGCTGATATTAGTGCCTGATGTGTCTGATGAACCGCAGCCTGGGCCTAGTGGCCTGGGGAGGCAAGGAGATGCAGGAACAGTAGAGCTGTAAGTATAATATTACTTGTTGTGGGTTTGTTGTTTTGTTGCATTATTCCTGTTATCAGATCTCTCTTTATAAGGGCATCTATGAAACAGATGGCAGTGATGTGAGGACCTTTCCAGTGGCTCCCAGAGGTATGGAGTGAGAGATGAATTCCTGGAGAGGAATGGAATCCACGATTGGGCAGCAGCTCTAGGTGGTGATCTTGAGATTAAGAGTGTGCTGTAGCCTTAGTACCACAGTTCACGGAGATGCAGCAGCACACATTAGGTGTCGACAAAGAAGGAATGGGTGATTTCAAAGACATGAGCCTTGCAAAGGTTATAGTTTTGCTGAGTGAGGACATCAGTGATCTGACTTTAGAAACTATACTATAATATGAAGACATAAACAGTGACTCGCTGGACTGAGTGCACATAGGATTGATTGGATTGCTTTTTGGATAATAATCTTTGGCGTGTCTGACGGATTTACTTTTTGATTTTTCCTTTGTTTTTGTTTGTTTTAATTTTTGATTATTGGTTTTTAACTACTGCTGACTGCTGATAATCTTTAACACTCAAATACACTGGACTATACACTTCTGTTCCTGATCTCACAGTGACTTATTTCACATACACATATGTGCTCATTCACACAAACACACACCTTTCTATATACATTCATACATATTTTAAGAAAGTATAAATTATTGTTTGACAGGTTTCTGAATCACCATTTGATTATGATTACTCATTATGATATACACACAGACACATGTATAGTATATATGTTCCCACAAATATACATTATATATATGCTGGAATATACATTGTATATCGATGAAACTGCTAGTTAAGCATGCAAGTGTGTACAGATGCAAGTGTTTGTTCACATGACACATGCACTAATTGGCTGGAAGAAAGATCTTTTACTCCTCCCAAGACATGTGTGGGGGGGAGATGTTTGGTCCTGATACCTGGAGAAGAACAGAGTAGAGGACTAGTTATTGTAACCATTGGCTGGGGAGGTCGCTTGGACTCCATACGTTTGTGTAACGAGAGAACTGGTTCATTGTCCTGCTCCATTGATGAAACCTTAGGTTTATGTGTGAGGCTTTTTAAGACTCAGAGGAGGGAATATATGGTATTCTTTGTTGCACATTTCTTTTTTTTTTATTTTATTAATTAGTGTATCATGTTTCACATTTTTTCTTTTTGTTTATGAATTACTTTATGATATTTGCACCACCCAGTGTAACCAAAGAAAGTGTACTCATTATATCCACCAGTGGCGGACCGTGCATTTCAGTGAGGACTTACTCGACTTATTATTATTATTATTATTATTATTAAGTTTAATTTATATAGCGCCTTTCCCAAGCTCAAGGACGCTTTACAAGGTAACAGATGAAATATAATGAACATAC
>JAAIIK010000136.1:1440019-1456892 GCA_014706435.1 Silurus glanis
GAGGAAAACCAGGATAGTGCAGAGCCTGATATGCCTAATTCCGCTAAGCGGGAAAGTAAAATCTTATGACAGACAGTCATAGACAGTCAAGATTGAACCTAACGCTCCCAGCACCTCAACTCCGCGTGTCTCCCTGCCCAGGCCCAGCGCACCTACAACGCGGCCTGCCCAGGTATCGATCACTCCGGCCCCGGTGCACCACAGACCTTGGATGCTGCAGCAGCGGAAGACGCGAGCCAAGCCCAGGTCGAGGACGTCTCCCCTGCCACCACCACCGGCCTTCGAGATCTCAACTGAGAACCGCTTCGCCCCTCTCCGTGAGACGGAACGCGACACTGTGATACTGAGTATGGGTATTAATACACCTCTTAATACCACCACTATCACGTCCTGATTATAGAAACCATCAATATTATTATATTATATTGATTCATTATATTGCCTTTTTGTATAGTAATACAAAAACGCAATATAACAATGCGCGGCATTACACAGACGCATTTCACATATTGAGAGTGAATACCATTTTACTAAAGCAAGAAACCCAGTTAAGACAACTCCAAACTTCTACACTACAACCACAACTGTGCACCTACATAATTCTGGAGCAGTTCAGAATCAATATTTGTCTAATAACATGACAAAAACATTAAAATGTAGATAAAATACAGCCTACTCACCAGAGATGCATACTCATAATTTGCACCGCTCCTCAGAGGCTGTAAGCCAGTGGTACCACTTGTATTCACCAGTCTGGAAGTGGCAAACAAACCCTTTCCCGGGCTGAGACAAGCGAGCTAGCTTCGGGGTTGGTAATAATCTCTATGGCCAAAGAGCCAGCAGTATTAACTTTGCAGGCCCTGGGCAGATTAGATTGACATGGCAGTACATAGAGGCTAAAATCTGATTGGACAAAAAAAATCGAGCATCTACATACACGTACTGAAGGCAGTGCAGCCAAGAGAAACACTACAAAATAAAGAGAATTGTCGGTTTGGAATAAATTAATAAAGTTTCATGGAACAAATATTAGAATTTAGGTTGTAAATGTGGGTCAGTGCTTCTGATAGTGTTTAGGCCAGCAGAGAAGGCTTTGCTGGCCCTGACCGCCTGCCACTGATATCCACAGTGAGTGCTTAATGCTCCTCAGTGAAGCACCCGCTGAGAAAATTGAAAGACTCTATTAGCTATACCTTTAGGGGCACCAGCAGCACAGGTTAGGGTGTATGTATGGAGCCAGGGCACCAGACATGGAGGGGTGATAATGTCTTTGCGGTAGGAGGGTGCTGGTCCATTTTTGGTTTTGTTGGCAAGCATTAGTGTTTTGAATCCAGTGAAGGGAGTGCAACAGTGGGGTGGGGTGGAGTGGGAGAACGTAGTCAGGTTGAATACAAGTTGCACAGCTGCATTTTAGACGAATAGACGAATTGTGTTCAGAGGTAGACCTGTGTACCTGGTAGACCTAGAGAAGAAACCAACAAAAGTGTGTCACATTAGCAACATATGAGGAAAAGGACAGTTGATTGTCCATGGTTACCCTGAAGTTGAGAGCAGTTCTGACCTGGAGATGAATCACCTAGGATGACCAGCAGTTTATTTTTTAGAGTAATGGGCACTCACCAATGATGATATTTTTGCCAGACATGCCGAGATCTGAGCAGAAGCTGTGGTATCCGAGGAAGGGAAGGAGAAGATTAGTTGAGTATTCTCAGCATAGAAGTGGCAAAAAAGAAACGTGAATATTATTATTTGCACACTTTTTTTTAGTAGTTTAAAATAATGTTTTTGAATGTTTTTGGCTCATGAAGTATTTGACTAATTAATATCATTAATAGATGGTGTGCTAAGAGTAACATTAGAGTATTTTCACATAAACTAAGTTGATTAAGTAAGAGAATAGGAAAGATGTCTGGATGTGAAGATGTTTGGTTTAAGTCTGAATAAATGTTATAAAAGGAATTTTGATATTCACAACCAATCTCCTGTAATGTGTAATCAAATGCCAAAAAAGGGTATATCTCAGCAATGCATATAAATAATCATCATAAATCTTTGTTTCTCCCCCCTATTGTCTTTTCTCATCATTTATGTGCTAAAATTAGTTATTTTTTTCTTAAAATTTTTTTCCCCTATAATATTGGTTTTAAAGCAATGAGTGGAGGCCATTTTATTGGAACTGCGAACACACACTACAGTAACCACATTACGGTACACTCATTCAGTGTGTGGAGTCTGGAATGAATAGTCAGTCTTTCTTCGTCGCTAGCAATAATTTTATCTGTGAAAAATGTTAGTTAGCTCTTTGACGGAGAAGATCCTAGCATTAGAGGAGTGCATCCAGATTTTAGAGAGAATTAGTGAGTCCGAGAGCTGTTCAGGTCCTGCAGGGGAAAGTCTGGATGCCCTAAGAGGAGTTAGCATTCCCTTGACTCCGGCATTAAACCCCTTGCAGCAGGACGGGTGGGTGATGACTATCAGGGGTTTGCCCATGGGAGCACCATTCCTATCTGCTTCACGTGTCCAACAGGTTTGCTCTCTTCACTGAAGCACCCGCTGAGAAAACTGAAAGACTCTATTCTGAGGAATGTGAAATTAGCTATGCCAGCACAGGTTCGGGTGTATAATGGGAGTCAGGGCGTCAGACATAGCAGGTCAACTTAGGTTTTTAAGAAAGCATAGTTTTGCTAAGATGCGCTAATGATATTTGCCTTCGACAGTCAGAGGTTACTAACAGTAACATTATAAGGTGTGTAAATTAGCAATGTCCGATGCCATATTATGCTCTGGCCCCATCCCAATGCGGTGTGGTGATATAGCTTACAGCAGGTTATGGTCTGAACTGCTGGATGTCTGAGTGGTGCTCCACAAAAACTGTGGATATAGATAATTGGAGCAATTTTGAGGACAAGGCTGGCCTGTTAGGGCACAACGGTATCCATCCCACTCGGGAAGGTGCTGCTCGCATTTCTTGTAGTATGGGTCATAGTCTCAGAACAGGACTAATTAACCAGTGACTATCCAGAGCCAAGGCTAGGAAGCAGACAAACATGCTAAACTGACTGCTGTCTGCTAGCTGCACAGAGTTGTCACTCAGGGTCCACCATATTGAGACTGTGTCTGTCTCCCGAGCGAAACCAAAATGTAGAAATTCTTAGAAAGTCTGTTTAAGTAACTTGATTAACATAAAATTAATTAAGATTGAATGTACAGCCAGCACCTATGATCTAATAATGAAGGACGTAGCTTCCTGTGTTTGACTCATTTGCCGTGAGTTCCGTGTTTGTATTTCTCTCAGCGTTTTCAAACAAACTTTACTATTTATTTATCCTTTTTTCCTCTAATAATCCTAAATTGTTTTTTGTCTTCCTGACTTGTGCCTGTAGTTAGTTAACTCGACTATCACTAGTGTTGACTATATTCATTGCCTCTCACTTTATCGTAACTCTGTATCTTAAATCTGTTCGCGATTATAAGCACTATGCCGGTTGTGTGTCTGCCTTTGAGCACAGGTGAGGACTCGTTCGAGTTGCAAACGGTGGAGTTGGAGATGGAGGCTTTGGAGAAACAGATTCGTGAGCTGCATGCAAAGCACGCCCAGCTGCGAGAGCGAAAAGCGGCACTGGAAACATCCCGGATGGACTCTCACTCATCCCAGGTAAATTCCCGGGTTGAACCTAACGCATTTAGTGCCTTATAAGTGAGCAGTATGATTTTATATTTTATGCGAGATGAGACTGGCAGCCAGTGAAGATCAAATAATATAGGGGTAATGTGGGCAGATTTTTTATTGGAGGTTAACATTCTGGCAGCCGAGTTTTGTATGTACTGTAAACGTGAGATTGAGTGAGCTGATAGACCAGAGAAGAGTGAATTGCAGTAGTCGCATGAACTAATGTTTCGGCATCATTTCTGCAGATGAAAGGTCGCAGTTTGACAATGCGTTGTAAATGAAAAAAAGACGTTTTGGAGAGGCTGCGAATATGGGCATCAAAGGATAGTGAGGGGTCGAGTATGATACCTAAATTTCTAACAGTAGCTGAGGGGAAAATCGTAGTAGCATCCAGATCAAGACTAAAGTCCACAGAGTTGTGTTTTATTAGAGATGCGGGACCAGTTATCAGAATGTCGGTTTTACCCAGATTCAGGCTAAGAAAATTTGAGTGTAGCCATTGTTTTAACTCGCTAACACAAGAGGAGAGTGAGGATTTTACATTAACAGAATCTGGTTGACAAGCAGTATATAATTGAATATCATCAGCATAACAATGATAACTAAAACCATGTCTACGAATGATGTTGCCAAGGGGCTGAATGTACAGAATGAATAGTAGTGGGCCAAGAACAGAGCCCTGTGGGACACCCTGTTTAAGTAAGACAGTAGGAGATTTGGAATTGTGTATGGATATGTGATATTGCCTGCCCGTGAGATAAGAGGAAAACCAGGATAGTGCAGAGCCTGATATGCCTAATTCCGCTAAGCGGGAAAGTAAAATCTTATGACAGACAGTCATAGACAGTCAAGATTGAACCTAACGCTCCCAGCACCTCAACTCCGCGTGTCTCCCTGCCCAGGCCCAGCGCACCTACAACGCGGCCTGCCCAGGTATCGATCACTCCGGCCCCGGTGCACCACAGACCTTGGATGCTGCAGCAGCGGAAGACGCGAGCCAAGCCCAGGTCGAGGACTTCTCCCCTGCCACCACCACCGGCCTTCTAGATCTCAACCGAGAACCGCTTCGCCCCTCTCCGCGAGACGGAACGCGACACTGTGATTCTTGGAGATTCCATCGACCGACATGTCCGCGCTACAGGAGCCAAAGGTGAGGTGCACACTTGCTGTTTTCCTGGTGCTTGTGTTCTCGATGTTGCTGCGCTGGTACCCGCGATCCTGAACGAGAACTTCAGAGATGTTGTTCTTCACACGGGAACGAATGACACCAGGCTGAGGCAAACGGAGATCTAAAAGAGGGATTTCAGGATCCTGGTGGAGACGGTACGCAGCACATCGCCCACAATGAGGATCATAGTGTCAGGACTTCTTCCCACTTACCAGTGAGGGATTGAGAAGTTTAGCAGACTTTTTGCACTAAATGAATGGTTACAGTCATGGTGTCGAGAGCACAAACTTCTCTTTGTTGATAACTGGAACTGTTTCTGGGAGTGTCCTCGGTTCTTCCGCCCTGATGGCCTGCACCCCAGCAAAGTTGGAGCAGCAGTTCTATCAGATAACATCTCTAGGATACTTCACACCATCTGACTGGTAAGACATCAGGCAATTTACGACTATGAGAACATTTATACAACAAACCAAATAGTTACAAGTACACACACAGCCCAATTTATAGAAACCGTATCTATTCCTTGTGTAGTAAAACCAAGAATTAAATACACAAGATATAGAAATAATCTTATTGCAGTTAAAACTGAAAAATGCCAGATAAGCAAGCACAAAAAAGTTCCAAAGTTTGGTCTTTTAAACATTAGATCACTTGCCCCCAAAGCACTCATTGTAAATGAGATAATCACAGAGAATAATCTCGATGCACTCTGTCTCACTGAGACCTGGATTAAACCAGGTGATTATATGGGTCTAAACGAGTCTACACCGTCAGGATATGCTTATAAGCATGAGCCCTGTCAGACTGGTCGTGGGGGTGGTGTAGCAACCATTTATAGTGCCTCTCTTAATGTTAGTCAGAGATTAGGATTCAGCTTTACATCATTTGAAGTGCTTGTTCTTAAAGTTGTACTTTCAGACATACATAAAAAAAACCCTACTATCGCTCGTTCTGGCCACCGTGTACAGACCCCCAGGGCCCTACGCTGATTTTCTTCAAGAGTTTGCTCGTTTTCTTTCAGACCTCTTGATCAATTTTGATAAAGTGCTGCTTGTAGGAGATTTTAATATTCATGTAGATGATGTAAACGATGCCCTAGGATTATTATTTGTGGACTTATTAAACTCTTTTGGGGTTAAACAAAATATCATCAGACCAACTCATCGTTTTAACCACACACTAGACTTAATAATATCCCACGAAGCAGTCACTGATATAGATATTTTACCCCTGAGTGATGACATCACAGACCATTACCTCATACTGTACACACTACCGGTAGAGCAGATTAGCCGTTTTTCACCACGTTATCGACCTGGTAGGACTATTGTTCCGACCACTAAGGACAGATTCATAAATAACCTGCCTGATTTATCTCAATTTCTCACTAAACCCATAACTGCTAATAATCTTGATGAAATGGTTAACAACATAGACCTTATCCTCACTATCACATTAGACACTGTTGCCCGCATCCGGTTAAAAAAGGTTAGAGAACAACACCTGCACCTTGGTATAATAGTCATATGCATGCCCTCAAGAGAACAGCACGTAATCTGGAGAGAAAATAGAGGAAAACTAAATTGGAGGTATTTAGAATTGCGTAAAAAGACAGTATGCTCAGCTACAGACAGGCGCTAAAAGCTGCTAGAGCTGAACACCTGAGCAAACTCATAGAAAACAACAAAAACAAGCCCAGGTTCCTTTTCAGTACAGTAGATAAATTAACTACAAATCAGGTATCTGAAAAATGTGTTCCATCACAGTTTAGTAGTGAAGACTTTATGAATTTATTCACTGAAAAAATTGATGGCATTAGAAAAACAATTGTGGCGGTCCAACCTCTGACAGCATCTCCTGACACAATCTCACCTACAACTCCACAACTACACTGCTTTACATGTATAGGACAGGAAGAGCTGTATAATGTTATTACCAAAGCTAAATCAACAACATGTCAGATAGATCCCATTCCAACTAATCTATTGAAGGAAGTGTTGGCCGAAGGAGGAGAAAGAGAGGAGGAAGACATCTACAGAGGCGACAGGGAAAGGAGAAGTGTAGGAGAGTAGAGGTTAGGGTTGGTACTTTAAATGTTGGCACTATGACTGGTAAAGGGAGAGAGGTAGCTGATATAATGGAGAGGAGAAAGGTAGATATATTGTGTGTTCAGAAGACCAAGTGAAAAGGGAGTAAGGCCAGGAACATTGGAGATGGGTTTAAACTGTTCTATCATGGTGTGGATGGAAAGAGAAATGGTGTAGGGTTGATTCTGAAGGAAGAGTACAGTACGAGTGTAGTGGAGGTGAAGAGAGTTTCTGATAGGGTGATGAACGTGAAGCTGGAAGTTGAAGGGATGATGATAAATGTCATCAGTGCCTATGCTCCACAAGTCGGCTGTGAGATGGATGAGAAGGAAAGATTCTGGAGTGAATTAGATGAAGTGGTAGAAGGTGTACCTAGAAATGAACGATTGGTGATTGGGGCAGACTTTCATGGACATGTAGGTGAAGGGAACAGAGGTGATGAGGAGGTTATGGGCAGTGTTGGGGGTAACGCGTTACAAGTAACGTGCGTTACGTAATAATATTACTTTTCTGGAGTAACGAGTAAAGTAGCGCGTTACTTTATAAATTTACCTATTAATATCTGAGTTACTTTTTTAAAAAAGTAATGCAAGTTACTTTTCAGTTCAATTATTTTGCATTAAAATGAACGTAATCTCGTAGAATCGCGCACCCCTACGTGCGAGCCGTGGGAACAGAAGCTGGTTAGAAGCGGAGATGGCAGGCCAGAGCATTACATTACTGCGATGGAAGTATTCACATTATTTTGAAATAGTCGAGGAAAAGGAGAAGGGAATAATCGTTAAGTGTAGATTATGTGTTGGTGAAAAGCTTTTGTCAACGGCAAAAAATACCACTTCAAATTTAAAAAAAACATCTGCAAGCAAAGCACAGCACTACAAATTTGGAAGAGAGAGAGCCGAATGAAACCTGCACCCCGCCTCAAGCTAAACAACAAAGGCTTGATTTCAGTAAATTAATATTTAGTAAATAGATTTTCAGTAGATTTTCAGATACTAACCCTAACCCTAACCCGAGCCACATCATACACATGGGCACACATGAACATCACCCATCCCTTCCTCTCTCACACACACACACACACACACACACACACACACACAAAACTCTGCTCAGCCAGATTTATTGTAAATGTCACACACCAACATAATGACAGAAAACACAGACTTTGTGTTGTTTTTTTTTTTATGTGCGTGTTCGCTTGAGTTCAATACGGTATTTTCGTCAAATGCGCATGTGCGTGAGATGAATATACCGCAAAGTTTCCCAATAGGGGCGAGATCATTTAAGTCGTATTGAAATCAAGCGAAGCGAACACGCACATTAAAAACAAACAAACACAAACTTCGATATGAACGTAAGAGCCGCATGAAACCAGCCATAAAACGCTGCATGCGGCTCGCGAGCCGCGGGTTGGCCACCCGTGCATTACTGCATTAAACACTAGTACAAGAACTTCTCACCTGTTACACCTGTAAGGCCTGAAAGAGATCAAGCCTTAGCCAGGTAAGAAAAAGTAACGCAAAAGTAATATAACGCATTACTTTCCATAAAAAGTAACTAAGTAACGCAATTAGTTACTTTTTTGGGGAGTAACTCAATATTGTAATGCGTTACTTTTAAAAGTAACGTTCCCCAACACCGGTTATGGGTAGGTATGGCCTAAAGGAGAGGAATGCGGAAGGGCAGATGGTGGTAGATTTTGCTAAAAGGATGGAAATGGCAGTGGTAAATACGTATTTAAAGAAGAAGGAGGATCACAGGGTGACGTATAAGAGTGGAGGAAGGTGCACACAGGTAGATTATGTTCTATGTAGGAGATGCAACCTGAAGGAGATTGGAGACTGTAAGGTGTTGGCAGGGGACAGTGTAGCTAGACAGCATGGGATGGTCGTCTGTAGGATGGTTTTGGAGGCAAAGAAGAAGAGGAGGAGAGTAAGGACTGAAAGAAGAATAAGATGGTGGAAACTGAAGGAGGAAGACTGTAGTGTGAGGTTCAGTGAAGAGGTCAGACAGAGGCTCGGTGGTGGTGACGAGGTGCTGGATGATTGGGAAACTATTGCAGGAGTGATGAGGGGGGCAGCTAGAAAAGTACTTGGTGTGACATCTGGAAATAGAAAGGAAGACAAAGAGACATGGTGGTGGAATGAGGAAGTGCAGGAGAGCATAAGGGGAAAGAGGTTGGCAAAACAGAAGTGGGATCGACAGGGTGATGAGGCAGGAGTACAAGGAGATGCAGCAGCAGGTGAAGAGGGATGTGGCGAAAGCTAAGGAAAAGGCATATGAGGAGCTGTATGAGAGGCTGAACACTAAGGAAGGAGAAAAGGATTTGTACCGATTGGCCAGGCAGAGGGACCGAGCTGGGAAGGATGCGTTGCAAGTTAGAGCAATAAAGGATGGAGATGGAAATGTGTTGACTAGTGAGGAGAGTGTGTTGAGAAGATGGAGGGAGTATTTTGAGCAGCTGATGAACGAGGAAAATGAGAAAGAGAGAAGGTTGGATGATGTGGAGTTAGTGAAGCAGGAAGTGGATAGGATTAGTAAGGAGGAAGTGAGAGCAGCGATTAAGAGGATGAAGAGTGGAAAGTCGGTTGGACCAGATGACATACCGGTAGAAGCATGGAAATGTTTAGGAGAGATGGCAGTGGAGTTTTTAACAAGATTGTTTAACAAGTTTCTGGAAGGTGAGAGGATGCCTGAGGAATGGAGAAGGAGTGTGCTGGTACCGATCTTTAAAAATAAGGGAGATGTGCAGACCTGCAGTAACTACAGGGGAATTAAGTTGATCAGTCACACCATGAAGTTATAGGAAAGAGTAGTGGAAGCCAGGCTGAGAGAAGAGGTGACCATCTGTGAGCAACAGTATGGTTTCATGCCGAGGAAGAGCACCACAGATGCCTTATTTGCTTTGAAAATGATGGAGAAGTATAGAGAAGGACAGAAGGAATTGCATTGTGTATTTGTGGATTTAGAGAAAGTGTACGACAGAGTGCCAAGAGAGGAGTTGTGGTATTGTATGAGGAAGTCAGGTGTGTCAGAGAAGTATATGAGGGTGGTGCAGGACATGTATGAGGACAGTGTGACAGCAGTGAAGTGTGCAGTAGGAACGACAGACTGGTTCAAGGTGAATTTTGGACTGCATCAAGGATCGGCCCTGAGCCCTTTCCTGTTTGCAGTGGTGATGGACAGGTTGACAGACTAGGTCAGACAGGAGTCTCCCTGGACTATGATGTTCGCGGATGATATTGTTATTTGTGGTGAGAGTAGTGAGCAGGTTGAGAAGAGCCTGGAGAGGTGGAGGTACACGCTGGAGAGAAGGGGAATGAAAGTCAGTAGGAGTAAGACAGAGTACATGTGTGTGAATGAGAGGGAGGGCAGTGGAGTGGTGCGGTTGCAGGGAGAAGAGGTGGAGAAGGTGGTGGAGTTCAGGTACCTGGGGTCAACAGTGCAAAGTAATGGAGAGTGTGTTAGGGAAGTAAAGAAAAGTGTGCAGGCAGGGTGGAGTGGGTGGAGAAGATTGACAGGAGTGATTTGTGATAGTAGGGTATCTGCAAGAATGAAAGGGAAAGTTTATAGGACTGTGGTGAGACCTGCGATGTTGTATGGATTAGAGACAGTGGCATGGAGTAAAAGGCAGGAGGCGGAGCTGGAGGTAGCAGAGCTGAAGATGTTAAGGTTTTCGTTGGGAGTGACGAGGATGGACAAGATTAGAAATGAGTTTATTAGAGAGACAGCGCATGTAGGACGTTTTGGTGACAAGGTGAGGGAGGCGAGATTGAGATGGTTTGGACATGTTCAGAGGAGGGACATGGGGTATATTGGTAGGAGAATGCTGAGGATGGAGCCACCAGTAAGGAGGAAAAGAGGAAGGCCAAGGAGGAGGTTCATGGATGTGGTGAGGGAAGTCATGTAGGTAGTTGGTATGAAAGAGGCAGATGTAGAGGACAGGATGTTATGGAGACGGATGATCCGCTGTGGCGACCCCTAATGGGAGCAGCCGAAAGAAGAAGAAGATTATGTTTGTGGAGACATTAGCATTGAATGGTTAACGTGCAATGTGCACTATATTATTTAAGTATAGCCATGAGTGTGTCAAAATATTCTGTAATATTCTGTAAACTATTAGTAGTTGTAGTAGTATAACTTATTTTATAGTTTTGTTATTATAACTGTTAATACATATTATAACTGTTAATAAATAAATTAAATTCTCTTTGGTTTTGGAGACTTTTTTGGATATGTTATTTTTGTATATTCAAAGAAATGCAGTAACTTTTTTGTTTATTTATTCATTTATTATTTGTTTGTCTTTGATAACTTTATCTTGGTCAGGGTTGCAATTTCTCAGTCAATTTCTCTCAATGTCAATGAAGAATAGATATGATTGTTGAACATTTGAAGATCGCTTTCCATTACACAATAGAGCAACCGTGGAAAGTCAAAATCTTCACAGAGGACATCTCCTGGGCTGAATAGTATGTGTCTAGCCAAGAAAGTCTAGGTGCATTCTTCTGAGGGTGAGGAAATCAACTCCCAACAAATCCCCACTTCTAAAGGGGGACAATAGAGATTGTCTTGACCAGCTGTTGTCTCTCTGCCTGGTACAGGAAGTGCCAAGTTCGTTTAGAGACAATTGTTTGCACACGTTTTACAACACTGCTCCATTGTCCTGTCTCATTAATGTGCAGTTTTATTGTCCTGTGTATTTATTGTTTATTTGCACTTTTAAACTTGTCATAGCATGTGTGTATTGCTTCATGATCCCTGAAAAACAATATATTATTCCAAGGTATAATATATATATATATATATATATATATATATATATATATATATATATAATAATTTATTGTTATAATAATCTATTGTTATATAAACATGGCCCAGTGCCAAAGTATATACAGGGGATGAAGGGAATTTGTTTAGAGTAATCTGTTTGTGACTCTGGAGTTCCACAGAGTTTGTTATCTGTCTGCTGCTAAATCACTAAATCATCAGCCTAATACTACTAATTAGAAACACTCACTCTCCATCTTCTTGACAAAATGTAAAATTATGGCATTATTGGATATTACAATTGTGCCACTATGGACATAATATGGACATTAAGGCACACTCGCATTCAGCCACTTTACTGTGCATTAAAAATGCACATTGGACACTGTAGCACATCTGCAGACATCTGCACTCAGGAAATTACTATTTACTATAGACATCTGCCAATTCTGTCAAATATTACACAATGAACATTACTTGTACATTGTGTACACTTGTACATTCTTGACATTGCACACTAGACATTGCACACACCTGCACACAGTCACAGTCTCACACTTTACTTAACTTTGTTCTTACATTACCTACATTTCAACCTCATATCTATCACATCTACCTCATATGTATCGCACCTTAGTTTAATGTTACTCTTGCTGTTTCACTCTCTATGCACCCTGATCCGTAGCAAGAATAGA
Source organism: Silurus glanis (assembly GCA_014706435.1). NCBI lineage: Eukaryota > Metazoa > Chordata > Actinopteri > Siluriformes > Siluridae > Silurus > Silurus glanis. The sequence goes on from JAAIIK010000136.1 coordinate 1,452,416, forward strand.
ACAGCCAGAATAGAATAGCCTTTATTTGTGTTGTTCTTCGCATATCCCAGCTTGCTTGGAAGCTGGGGTCAGAGCGCAGGGTCGGCCATGATACGGCACCCCTGGAGCACAGAGGGTTAAGGGCCTTGCTCAAGGGCCCAAGAGTGGCAGCTTGGCAATACCGGGGCTTGAACCCCCGACCTTCCAATCAGTAATCCAGCGCCTTAACCACTGGAGCTACCACTCCCCCATACGGCATTTCGCTCTTTTGCATACTGTGAGAATGAAAATAAAGCTTTAGTTGAGTTGAAATTGGATTGGGATTTGCAGTTTCTGAATTCCTTTTAGTATAGTAGCATTACACTCCACTTGATAAGTAATTATGTTCTTCTTAATTTCTGTGGTTTAAACTGGTTGTCATTAGTTAAATTTATTAAGCTCAATTTTCGTTATTATTTCCTGCTTAATTTTTGCTCTGTTCACGTGGTCTAAGACAGGGAAGCAGTGATAGCACTAGCAGAAAAATATACATTCATTTGTAAAGTGCAGTGTTGGATTTGTGCATGTCATTTCTTTCAAAGAACCACCTGGTTTGAGATTTACAGGTGAGGTGTGGATAAATGGGGCATAAAAGTAACCTGAAGGAGATGTCCACCTTACTTTTAAATTGGCTGCTATATCCCTGACACAACCTCTCATTAAACGTGTATATCAGTTATATTTAAAAAACTCAAATTAAGGGTAGATTTGATTGTGTGTCTAGTGAATGTATATAGACAATACAATGACCTGTCTACAAAAATACTATTAAACAGTATTATACACTTAATGGCAAAAGGGCGTGACATAGGAAAACATTTTTATTATTCGCGGAAACGAGCTCAAAACAAAAAAGGTTTGCAAGCATTATAACGCAATTTGCCCTTTGCCCAGTTTGCCCTTTACGTTACTTTATAATCAGTTTTTGTATTCACTTTTAATTTTGATTCAGGACAATGTCGATAAATAACGTTATTTTGTCAAATCGAAATTCAGCACAAGACGAAATGTGAGTCGAACACAGAATAATGCTCTCCGTTCTGTGCGCGTTTCCATGCGCGCTCATGTGAACACCCTTTAAAAGGGCAGAGGCGCAGAATGTCCCAGCGGGTGGCTGACAAACAAACGGACAACCAAGTAGCGGATTGCGTTGTAACTAACCATGTCTTTGTACCGAAACTCAGCGTGGTTCCTTAAAGGATTCATCGAATTTACAAAGTAAGAGACAAAATTTGCATCTTTTACACGTATACTGCTAAACTTATCCAAATAATAGCCAAAGGCACAGTAATGTGTAGGAATAGCAATAGTGACTTGTAGTTCATGTGATTAGCAGGTACTTATATTTATTATTATCTTAAAAAAAACTTTATTATTCTTATTATTCTTCTTGAAAGATTATTCATGCACAGCTAAGAGACCAGCCAATTCTCACGGCATTTAGTGATATAGTCAAGAAATGCAATCTATTGATTCGTGTTCATAGACTCGGATTTTCCCTCTTTTTTCGTGTCACTGAGGACGACTTTCTATGTAATTTATTTCAATAGGTATCAATAGATATTTTTGGTGCCTCTGCCAAAGTTTCCTTTCTGCCACTGCGTACCACAGAAGCTGTATTGTTTTTTCTAGTTTGCTATTTATTTTTCAATCTGCAAGCACTATTACTCAACATTTAAGCAGGTGATTTTATCCCTGTTATTATTGCTATATATTTGGTATGCTACTCGCTATTATAAACCATCGTCAGTGGTTTCTTCCAGTCAAAATACAGGTAATATATTCTTCTGGTTAATTAAGGAGACTGCATTAATTAGAGACACACATTTATTACAATAGATCCCTTAACCAAACCATAACCGTAGGTTTTCTGCTTTATTCTCTGATAGAAATGGTGGAAAAAGATTACTGTTGTCATTTCTATTAGCATTGTGCATGATCCTCTGCCTCTGTTGCTATGGAGATGGAGGCAGTCGTGCTGAGTTACACAAAAAAGAGGGAAATTTGTGTCTATGAGCACGAATCAGTAGACTGAAGTTCGTGACTATATCACTATATCACTATATCGTGTTTCAACTTAAATTCAAAAATATATATGAAAATGAAAAAAATAGATAGGTTACTTATGATAAGCTGTAGCTGTTTATAAACTCTAAATATTTGAGTATTTAGCCAGAACAGTATCTTTTCACATAGTCCAGTTTCACAGTCTTTACACATTTTTTCATTGTCCTATATTTAATATATGTATTTTACATAAACAGAGAGAAAGTAAGACAAAAGCAATAGAAATAACAAATTGAAAGAAAGAGAGTAAAAAAGGAAAATACAAACTGTAGAGAAAAAGAGAAAATGTAAAAGGTATCATATTTAAGCAGTGTGAGGGGTAGAAGCCCTGCACTGTTGAACTGCCCTGTGTCCCGGTCAAATAGTTTGGATTAAAATTTTGTGTGAGAATTTAACCTTATTATGTACAGTCAAGTGTGTAGAGACCAAATACATTCACACATCTGAAATGATCTACACAATACAATATTAGGTTATAATGTTTGGTCTGTATTAATTGCAACAAAAAGAAAAAAATCTGAAAATAAGTTTAAGAGGTAACCAATGTTAATTAGTACTTCTATCTATGTATCATATATGATTATTATTGAAAACTCTCTGATGGTTAACCTGACAGGCTGAGAAAACCTACATATAAATGTTCACATATACACCAACCATTTAGTTAAATACTTACAAATCAATAATGTGGCTTCAGTTAATGTTTACATAAAAATCAGTATGGGGAAAATGTAATTCTGTTATTTCTGACAATGTCATGGTTGTTATTGACAGGTGGACTGTTTTCAATAATTCTGCTGATCTCCTGCGGAGTTTACACAGAATGGTGCAAAAAAATTGAGTGATTGACACTTCTGTACATGAAATTTAAAGATTGGTTCAAGATGCCAGGAAGGAAATACGTAATTCAAATAATCACTTTTTTCAACCAAGAACAAACAAGAACAAAGATAATCTCAGGTTATTATGGGCACAGATAACCTGACAAGATAACAAAATAGGTTAACAAAAAAAGCCGGTCTGGAGACCAGAAGGGGACAGGATCACTGGTATCTTAGGACCATGTAATGATATGAGATTTGAATGATTAAGATTAACGTTTTGTAGGACTGGTATATAAGGTCCGGGTCCACTCCAGATGCCCCTGTGTAAGATTCTTTGTTTTTTTCCATTTTTATTTTCCCTGTATAAATATAACTTTTGTTTGCATTTCACCCTACAGCCATGACCCATAGTGAACCAATATGCCCCATTAGGCTCTGCACAACACTTTAACAGTGTGCTCATTTACTGAGTGGAGCAAGCGTCCCCAGTGCCTCCTTGTGCCCCTTTGTCCCACTGCCCAGTGACTCCGGCTTGAGTGGACAAAGCCACTTATTCATGCTACAAGTGGCATCACAGCGATGTCCTGATTTGCACTTGTTAGCTAATCGACATTTCAGTCTCTCAGCGCTTGTTTTGTTAGTAAAGATGTCAGTTATTGTGCTTTATTGAATATTTAGCTGTAAAATCATATAATTTTTTGTTGGGGTGATGGGAAGTCAGGGAAAAAGCAGGCTAATTTTAAAAGTAAATCTTTTAGTATGCTAATTGGATATTTAATACCACTATGCTATTGATATATCAATGGAAATTAATCTTAATTGGTTTGCATTTTTTGGGTTTGTTTCAGGGGAGCATTTGAGTCTGCATCAAAACATTTTATAGAAAAAGATGTGGAAGTCTCTGTGGCAGGTCGATCTTTCTTGATCACTGGAGCTAACAGTGGCATTGGCAAAGCAGTGGCCATGGCCATTGCTAAAAAAGGTATGGAAGTGTGTGTGTGTATGTTTGTAGTAAATATTCACAAATGTAATATTGTCTGATATTGACGGTTTACACACATTTCAGGTGGTACAATCCACATGGTATGCAGAAACAAGGACAAGGCTGAGGAAACCAGAGCAGAGATTATCAAGGAGTCTGGAAACAAAGTAAGATTACAAACTTATAACTTTGTGCAATTGCAACAGTGGCATAACTTTTTGGATATTTAAAATTTGAATGAAAAGATCAATTACTTCAATGTTTTTTCTAATTTATTGGTCAACTATTTTTTAATTAAAACCTTTTTTCCAATTGTGTAAAAATGGCAAACACAATTGTCCAGACTTGCTACTTAATACTTATTTGAAGCAATTTTTGCAACAAATTCAAGACAGAACACTTTTCTTGGGTATGAGCATAGGGAATTTGGAAAACAGGTCACTGCAATGGGATGCATCACTGCAAGCACAGTAGTTCTATTTTTAGGCTACTTCTAAACATACATACACTACCAGTCAATAGTTCGGGCACCTTCTTTTTTTAAAAAAAAAATAAAAAAATTTAAAAAAAAAAAAATAAATAAATA
>JAAIIK010000136.1:1457292-1485499 GCA_014706435.1 Silurus glanis
TCACTATTTATTTATTTATTTATTTATTTTTTATTTATTTATTTATTTTTTTATGATTTTCAACAGTTTCTGACAGTGAAATTAGGACAGAACAAATATGGAATTTTGTAGTCAACAAAAATTAAATAACCCAGAATATGTTCCATATTGTTGATTCTTCAAAGTAGTACCTTGTGCTTTGATGACAGCTCAGCCTCATGAGGTAGTCACCTGGAATGGTTTACCAACACTCTTTAAGGAGTTCCCAGGGGTGTTACATACTCGTTGGCTCCTTCACTTTCCAGTGCAACTCATCCCAAAAGATCTCAACTGGATTTAGATGATTGCAGTGGTGGACGAAGTACACAAACTATGCACTTGAGTTAAAGTATAGATACACAAGGTAAATTTTTACTCCAGTTAAAAGTGCTTCCTTTAAACTTTCACTTGAGTAAAAGTACAAAAGTATTTGCCTTCAAATGTACTTAAGTATACAAGTATGATTTATTATGGCTATAATGTTTCCTATTATGATTTTTGCCACAAGACTCTTAATCGCTTAATCAACTCAGTTTATGTGAAAAGACTCTAACGTTACTCTTAGCACACCAATCTATTAATAGAATGATATGAATTAGTCAAACACTGATTTATATTTATTAAAATTATCATGAGCTGAAAACCTTCTTTTCAACTGCTTCAAAAATAAGGCTGTGTTTTGAAAAGTTAGTCAGGAGTTTCTTCTAACATTTATTCCTCTCAAAATGTTCTGCTTGCTGTTGAACTGACACTGAAATGTATGTCTGTGCTAAGTAAATACCAACAAGCAGCAATTAACACAAGTTCAAAACAGAGCAAGCGCTCTACCCTGATTGGTGGCTTGCTGTTTATTATTCACTTATAAATAAAAAGGAATGTCTGATATTTGACTTTGAAATGTAGTGAAGTTAAAGTAAAAGTCCCTAAATGGAAATCTGAACAGTAAAGTTCAGATACGCAAAAAAGCTACTTAAGTATAGTAACCAATTACATTTACTTCGTTACTGGTTTTTGTTTTGTGTGTAAATCTGATGAGAGCTGTCATCAAAGCCAAACGTAGCTACTTTGGACAATCTTAAATATAAAACATATTCTGAGTTTTTTAACACTTTTTGTTTATTAAAATATTATTAAATAATTTTTATACGTGTTCTTTCATAGTTTGGATGTTAGTGGCTGTAATGTGCAATGTTGAAAAAAAAAAGAAAAAACACTGAAGGACAAGGTGTGTGCAAAATGGTAGTGTCATGTGACATGAGGACAACCGAAGATAATGTGTCTTATTTAGGTATTGAACCACCACTAGCTGCCAGAAAATCTTTAGTGTGCCTTGGTATAGGTTCTACAACTCTGAAAATGTACTAGTGAAATGTTTTACCAGTCTTTCAAAAAGTCTATTAATTATGAATGCCTGATTAGTGGAGTGATATAATTGTCCTTAATTGTCCTTCTGTCTGGTTAAATAAAATCATTATATATATATATATATATATATATACACACACACACACACACAATCACCGGCCACTTTATTAGGTACACCTAACTAGTACCGGGTTGGACCCCCTTTTGCCTTCAGAACTGCCTTAATCCTTCGTGGCATAGATTCAACAAGGTACTGAAAACATTCCTCAGAGATTTTGGTCCATATTGACATGATAGCATCACACAGTTGCTGCAGATTTGTCGGCTGCACATCCATGATGCGGAATCTCCCGTTCCACCACATCCCAAAGGTGATTGGATTGAGATCTGGTAACTGTGGAGGCCATTTGAGTACAGTGAACTCATTGTCATGTTCAAGAAACCAGTCTGAGATGATTTGTGCTTTATGACATGGCGCGTTATCCTGCTGGAAGTAGCCATCAAATGATGGGTAAACTGTGGTCATAAAGGGATGGACATGGTCAGCAACAATACTCAGGTAGGCTGTGGCTTTGACACGATGCTCAATTGGTACTAATGGGCCCAAAGTGTGCCAAGAAAATAACCCCCACACCATTACACCACCACCACCACCAGCCTGAACCGTTGATACAAGGCAGGATGGATCCATGCTTTCATGTTGTTGATGCCAGAAATCGAGACTCATCAGACCAGGAAACGTTTTTCCAATCTTCTATTGTCCAATTTTGGTGAGCCTGTGCGAATTGTAGCCTCAGTTTCCTGTTCTTAGCTGTCAGGAGTGGCACCCGGTGTGGTCTTCTGCTGCTGTAGCTCATCCGCCTCAAGGTTCGACGTGTTGTGCGTTCAGAGATGCTCTTCTGCATACCTCGGTTGTAACGAGTGGTTATTTGAGTTACTGTTGCCTTTCTATCAGCTCGAAACAGTCTGGCCATTCTCCTCTGACCTCTGGCATCAACAAGGCATTTGCGCCCACAAAACTGCCGCTCACTGGATATTTTCTCTTTTTCGGACCATTCTCTGTAAACCCTAGAGATGGTTGTGCATGAAAATCCCAGTAGATCAGAAGTTTCTGAAATACTCAGAACAGCCTGTCTGGCACCAACAACCATGACACGTTCAAAGTCACTTAAATCACCTTTCTTCCCCATTCTGACGCTCGGTTTGAACTGCAGCAGATCGTCTTGACCATGTATACATGCCTAAATGCATTGAGTTGCTACCATGTGATTGGCTGATTAAAAATTTGCGTTAACGAGCAGTTGGACAGGTGTACCTAATAAAGTGGCCGGTGAGTGTATATATATCTTCTTCGGCATCCGTCCGTCTTCGAGAGACGATGGTGTAGCTTCCAGTTTGGGTGTCCTATCTGCACCTTCGCGAGTGGCTGAAAAGTCCGATCCTGGAGTGACAGTCTCTGTTGCACTTGCTACAGGTGAATGCTGATGCTTGCTGAGGCTGTTGTTGGTTTGCCTTCCTCCTGGCTCTCTTTGCAGCGAGGTTTGTGTTTCTCACCTCCTCGTCTTTCTGAGCGCCCTGTCTGACTAGTGTTAGACTGTGTTGGGTACTTTGTCCTGCCACTGGATATGCAGAATGCGCTGCAGGGTTCTCAGATGGAAGCTGTTGATTTTCCTCTCGTGACTCACGTAGGCGGTCCATGCCTCGCTGCTGTAGAGGAGTGTGCTGAGCACGCAGGCCTGGTTTGGTCTTCTCAGTGAGGTTGTGGTTGTTCCAGACCCTCTGGTTCAGTCTGGCCATAACTGCTGATGCTTTGGCAATCCGGCCGTTCACATCAGTATCAACGCAAAAATATATATATTAGATAAATGTCACAATATTTTGCTTTGATATTTTGAGAAAAATGGCATTAGATTAAGAGAAAATATCAAAATATTTATAGAATTAAATGTATAATATTCATTAAAAATTTTCAAGAATAAAGTAATTTTACTATGACAAAATGTATATCATTGACATTATAATTTATTTAAATAATACCTAAATAATACAATTACCCTAAACAATGATGCTTCATACTACATAAATAAATTCATCTTTGTTATCATCTGTCTCTGCAGTCATTCTCATCAGTCTGAGTAACCAGAGACTCTGTCAGTCTTCCACAATTTATGGAAGCATTCTATTTCATTGTTCCAGAACACCAGAGACTGTTTAACATAGTGTAAGATCCATAAAACCCTAGGCAATGTTCATAAAAATTGCAGAGGTACCCAAGGGTACAGTTGCGACATTCATTTTGTACAATATTACAAATGTGGAGTGTGACACCTATTTGCATTTGACAATTCAGCCTCTGTTCAGCCCCAGGGGCCAGACACAACCTCAACCTGTTTATCTGGGACTATAGGTTCAGTATTAGCCTGTGCTATCTCTTGTTGCTTTGCCCCAGAATATGCATTGCTCTGATTGATATAAGGTGTCTGTCTACCATTAGAAACTATACTCGTGTTAAGTAGATTCATGGCTGAGACCTCACTCCCCTGAAGATTCATGAGAAATAATATTGTTGTATTGTCTGTTTTTGCCAGTATTTGTCTGTAAGAGTCAGCCCCATCCGTACACCCCACTTGAGAAACTGATCTTGTTGCTAAAGTGACAGTGAGGCAGAGCAGCTGGCTGTGACCTAAGCCAGTGTTAACCGGCTGTGGACTGCTGATTGCCACCTTACTACCAGCCAGCACTGAAAGGATTGCAAGTGTTGCAGCCCTAGATTATTGACAGCCAAGGCTGTAATTAGTCAGCCAGTCAATCCTAAGAAGTTGATGTAGCATATCTTGGGTTTTGCTCAGAACCTTGCTACATTTCTGATCATAGCATGCCACTTGCTGAATAACAGGAGACAATACAGCTCTTTTGCTGATTTACTGTCAGTTCTAAGGCTTCAGCATGTTCAGTAGGTGCTGCCTTTCTTTCTGCCAAATAAAGCATTTTGGCACACAACAGCCAGTCTTCTGGATACAGGAAGATCAACAGGCCAGTCTGCTGCAGTAGTTCCAGTACTGCCTGATTACACCTTGTGAACACACATGGAGGAATGGTGTGTAGTCCTGTCTTTGCAAGATACATTCAAATTGGCATTAGTCACTGTGAATCTGGACTCACCCCTCCAATTTTGGATTCATCAAACTTCCTGCACTGGTCAGTTTCTCAGCCAGAGGATTTTTGAGTGCAGATGTTCAGATGACCTATTAGTCAGGGTCTACAACACAGATAGATTATTTCAAGCCCCATCTCTTCTTGCTAGAGTGGTGCTTGAGCTTGCCGACTGGTGTAATGGCATGACTGGTGTGATGGCCTTTATGGCTACCCCTGTGTACACTACAGGGAGGTTGTCTGATAGACAGCTGGCCAGTGGGCTGAGTGAACAGAATAACCCACCTTGCACTCAAGCTGTTGGGAGTGAGAATTAGCTGCCCATGATCTATGGTCTATGCAGTAATCTGGATTGTGCTAGCCACACTTGACATCTAGCCTGCGACAGTAGCCAATACCACAGTAGCTTTCCTGCTAGAAAAGGTGATTGACCCCAAAGCAGTGTCATCTGAAGGGACATCAGTCATCAGTAAATGGGCCAAAGAGTTTCCTACTCGGCTAAAGCTGGAAGCTGTGTTGTAGACCATGACTAATAGGTCATCTGTACATCTGCACTGAGAAATCCTAACGCTGGGAAACTGACCAGTGCAGGAGGTTTGATGAATCCAAAATTGAAGGGGTAGGGTCCAGACTCAACTTGACTAATGCCATGTTGAATGTATCTTGCAAAGACTGGGCTACTGACTTCTCAGCTCCATAAAGTTCTGAGCCCTCATCACTATGGGATTACTAAGATTGAGACAATGGGGAGAATGTGTCATCCAGTAGGGGTAGTGGCCTTTTTTTATGTGCAACCAGAGAACCAAACGCAACCAAGAAAATAGTATTTGAATCATCAGAAGAAAATCCTAATGATGACTCAAGAGGAAGTAAGGGAGCAGTGGGCTTTTGTGTCTCCTCACCTCCTTCTGTTTCCCTGGGGGCAGGAAAGAAGCTACTGTTAAGGTTTGGAGTTTCTGATCCATGTATGTAACTTCAGCCACATGGTAAACCAACACAGCTGACAGGGCCTGTTTTTCTTTGGTGGTCCTACAACCTTACCTGCCGGTTGCTTGCCCATATACAGATGAGCTATAATCACAGCCTGAGAAGAAACCCCTTGAAACTCAGGGTCCCCATTCCTAAAAGCTGCTGTTGTCTCGCATCTAGTGACATCAGGATACACTTATGGCAGGGATCTTTTAAGGTCTTCCAGAGATATTCAACCCAGAAACAGGTAGAACATTGGATGTGAGTGTCGCTTGGAGGTCCAGAGCTAGCAAAGCATGTGACCATGATATAACAAATAAAGATATCTGGTCAGCCACTGGGTTTGCTACAATACTTAGCAAAAATATTATCAAATAGCTTATCACACACAGCATTCACCAATATTGTGGTACAACAAATGAGCAATCTTGCTAGCCTAAACAAACTGTACATTCGAGCAAACTCTCTTTATGAGAATGACGAAGAGACAGACCATGATGTAGGGGGGGGGTGTATATTTGTACTCACCACTGAATCTGTTACATTGTTGAACCACCCTGATTATAGATATTTTTATCTATTATAACAACAACAACAACAAAAACTGTAATATCACAAGCATGATCGGTGGAAATTGGATGTGACAGCTCATTTTGTCATGTCAGATAATTTTTGTGTCTGAAATCAAATAAAATTACTGAATTTGTCCTACGTTATATTCTGATTTTGTTTTAGCTGTGCTGTTTTTCCATGTAAGAAAAAAGGTATTGTTGTAATATGACACATGATTCTGAGTCTGTAACTACAGGAAGTCTATGTGCACATCCTGGACCTATCTGAGACCAGGAAGGTATGGGAGTTTGCAGAGGCATTCAAAAAAAGATACAAAATGCTTAATGTTCTGGTAAGTGATCTGCTTTCTTTTAGCCCATGCAGGGAAAATGCAGTAATGAACTGATCTTTTATGAATTGTATGTTGCTGTGATACTGCAGATCAATAATGCAGGTTGTATGATGACTAAGCGAGAAGTGAATGCAGAGGGCTTTGAAAAGAGTTTTGCCGTTAACTCACTTGGTGAGTGAAGTTTGACACACATGGATGGTGTAAAGTTCATTTTCCAAATAAAATATAAATTATCCAAATACAAATGCAACACAGTGACTTCATAAATAGAATTTGGTATACAATTATCTGTTATAGTTTTCACTATAACTGCATACTTTGGATTAGTACTCAATTGTTTGCTCTCCCAAAGCTTTCTAAAGTATTACAATTTTATTTTTATTGTCTCTCCTTGCATTACTCTGCCAGCCATGTACATTCTCATCAAGAGCCTGATTCCCATTTTGGAAAAGAGCACTGACCCCAGAGTGGTAAGTTCAAACATAGACCCATGACACTGTAAAAGTCAATGCAATGACGGCACTTAATGTCTTTCTGTTAGATCACAGTGACATCTGGCGGGATGTTGGTGCAAAAACTACGTACAGGAAATTTGCAGTCACAGAGAGGCAGATATGATTGCACTATGGTATATGCCCAGAACAAGGTATGCAAAAACAATACACATACAAAAATGTGTGGTATTTATCCACAAAACAAAACATGCATGCTAATTTGGCACTAGGCTTATGAATGCATTTATATTTGGTATATTTTAGTGATGGGTAATTAAGCATTGGTTGTTTTAGAGGCAGCAAGTGGTGATGACAGAACAGTTTGCTAAAGTTCACACAAGCATCCACTTCTCAGTAATGCATCCTGGCTGGGTGGATACACCAAGTAATTACACACTGTTTATACATATAATTAAAATAGTCTGAGCTAGATGTAGAAATGACAGCTTTTTTCCATCTCTCTGCTCTGCTAGTGATTGCAAATGCCATGCCTGACTTCTACCACTCAATGAAAGCGCGTTTGCGAACACCAGAACAGGGAGCTGACACTATGGTGTGGCTTGCAGTGTCTGAGGCTGCAGTCACAAATCCCAGTGGGAGATTTTTCCAAGGTATGAACAATACACATACAGTTCATAAATGTATATGGATAGCAACTTGATGCATAAAAGCATGCGAACATGGGTTCACTTGTTTTTCAAACCATGCCGGATAATCTAAATGATATTGTTGAAATATGGATCTTAATAAAAGTGGCCAGAGGAGATTTACCATGCTTACAACTCAAAAATCCCCACCAGTTGTGTTAGAAAGAGTATGTCTGACACACAAGCAATACAATTTTAAATGTGTTGCTCCATAACATCTTGTTATAATTGAGAATGTTTTATCTTGAAAAAAGATCATTTAAAAAGAGAATCTTCCTAAAAAAAAAAAAAAAAGAATTATAATACTAAATATCTATTTTAACATAAAAAAAACTGTTATAACAAGACAACTATAAATGCCAAATTCAGTACATTCCGAAATTTAAAGTCTCAGCATGCTGTATAGCTCAATGACACGAAAGCTTAAATTAGAACATATTACATTTCTATCAATGAATGTCAGGTGATCCATATCTACCTGAAAAATATAACTTGCATGCCAGCAAGAAAGAGAGCATCCTGTTGAGCATGTGTGTTGAATCTTTTTGAGTCTTTCTTTTTTGAGTTTACCTTCATCATTTCTAGAGGACACTGCAATATTCTCAAGAATCAGCTCATAGAGTAGAATGGGAAAATAGTGCTGGAATTGTTTAATAAAACAAGCCAGAAAGACTTGCTGAAAAGAACCTTCATGTGATTTTTATCCAACTCTCATATTGCATTGATTTGTTGTACTTTTACTCTTTTGCATGGTATAGATCGAAGGATGGTATCAGCCCATCTGCCACTGGCCTGGACACATAGTTCCCAAATGGAAGATGAGAAGTTCATGAGCGTTATGGAAGAGATAGCAAAAGGTTTCCAACCTAATTGAACATACAAAGAGAAACAGAACCACTTCAACACAAATGTTAGCCATACAACACACAGAGGACAGTTTCCCTTTAAATACATACATTGCCATTTATGTAACACACGTACACATTATGCAGATTAGGTAAGAAAACAGAAACTGAACTAAAAAAAATTAATACACACAATTTACCAAATAACACATTATTTAACTAATAATATATTTAAATGTTGGGTCTCCACTAGGTATTACTCATTGTAAATATGAACACTTCATGGTTCAGGGTGCAAAACAGTTTGCAAACAGTGAGAATGTTTCCAGTAAAAATAACATACATCCATTTGCATTCATATTAAAATATTTTGTCCATGTTGTTACAGAATTTTGTTTGCCTTTTATGCCATCTCATTGGTTTAACCATGGGTTTTCAGTAATGTACAGTGACTTCAGCTGATCTGGTCAACCAGGTGGGAACCTGCTTAGACCAAAATCACTCTCATTCTTCACCCAGTGAACCAGTGAGTGGTCTCATGTGCATTCTGTCTGAATAGTTGTTGTGTCTGGATCTGTAGAATGGTTCAACAATTACTCTTAATATGCAAAATGTTTTTAAAATGTTTTACTGTTTCACTATGTTATGAGCAAATAATGTTTTGTGTTTTTTATTTATTTATTTTTTTTTACTAAGGTGTTAATTGTAACTAAACATGTAAACTATTCTGTTATATGACCCATGGTACATAATAAATGTCTATATAAATAAATCAGTGGTATTACAGTGGGTATGAGGACTGCTGGAAGATGAAAAAAGACAGACAATTTGAATTGAGTTAGGAGCCTTATACTGTAAGGTTTCAGAAAATGTTCTGTCATTTTGCACACTTTACTGTGCAAAAATAAAGAGTTTAGGTAATGTACGCTGGCATAATCAGCTGCATATAATTTATAGTTATAAATAAAATATATACATTTTCAAACAGTATTTAGCATAGGGGTGTTTAAAAAGGATTTTTTTTCTGATATTTACTCTGATATTTACTTCTGATCTTGCACTGCAACATCTATGTCAGATATTGTTTCAAGGGGAACAAAATAACCCAGCCCAAATAAACTGACATTAATTAAGGCTTTTATTTTTTATGACCAAAAAATATGAAGCCACGCCTTATGGTGACCACTTTGTTAGTAAAAAGCAAAAAAATATAGTAAAGTAAAAAGCAAAAAAAAAAAAAAAACAATATTTGTTCACAGCTTTCGCATGGACATGTTTACAGTAGAAAAATTATTTAGGAAATTCTCATCTGCGTGCACACTGAAAAAACACACAAAACAAAGGCAACTTTGAAACACTGAATTGCAAAGAAACTTCAAAGGACAAATGTAGTGAATGAACAAGTTAGTGTATGTGGGTGTGTTTGTGTCTGTCTGTGAAATAGAGGGAGAGAGAGAGGCTGTACCATATACACTTACTGGTCATTTTATTAGGAGCACCTGTGTCATTCATGCAAATATCAGACCATTTTAATGGCAGGCTACAAAAATAATGCAGCTCAGAGATTAATGTTCACAGCAGAATGGAGAAGTGAAAACCACAGCATGGCTTGTTTGTCAAATGTTCAAACCGGCTTCTGTGGCACCAAACAACAGTTGCAGTGCAAAAAATAAAAACATTGGGTGAGCAGCAACTTTGCCAAGGTTGAACTTGAATGAGCTGCACAAAGCCCTGACCTTAATTCTCCTAAACACATATTGAATGACTGTGCACCAGTTCTTGCACAACATAAGCATCCTACCTCACTAAGGTTTTCTCTCTCACACACTGTACACTGCACATGTGGGTTGGGATTTAATGGGCAGCAAATGAACAGTCAGTTGAAAGTAAAAATGAAACATAGAAGAACGGCAAGAATCTGAACCTTAAGAGGAGACAAACTGCTACTTGACTGCTACATGACATGAAGTTACAGTGTCTCTAAAATGACAGGTCTTGTGGGGTGGTCCAAGAAATCTGGCTTGTCGTCTAGCTATCCCAATTTTCCTCTTTAAAAAAGGCCCTTATAAATGTTTCATGCTTCCTATACACCAACTTTGACAATGGACTGTTCACTGCGTAATATATTTAACATGTATAAATATACCTGACGTGCCACTGTAATAAGAAAAACAATGTTTTTCATTTTGTTTTTCAGTTGCTTTAATATTATGGCTGATCGGTGTATATTAGTTTCTCTCTCTCTCTCTCTCTCTCTCTCTCTCTCTCTCTCTCTCTCTCTCTCTCTCTCTCTCTCTCTATATATATATATATATATATATATATATAAAATAGGAACCTTTATCTACAGAACCTTTATCTTTATCCTACAGAACCTTTCTGTGGCAATGTCAATTGCATTTATGGGTCACTGTTAGAGCCTGAATCAAACTCACAGTTCTTCACCTGAGTTGAATAAGGCAGGGGAGAGACAGAGACAGAAACAGAGAGAGGTTTACAGAGGCATACAGAAATATTACTACAAAGAGGCCAGTTTTGTGTATTAAAAAGTTTAGAGCTTCTGTATGGGGCTTCTGTTGGAAGAAATCATGGGTGAAGTTTGAAATGCTTCAATCACTCAGAAAGAGCCCCCTGAATTGTTGTAGCCAACCACGTGGTTCATGTCCCATATCTGTAAAAACAACAAATATAAGTGAAGTTGGGCGAGAATTATTTTTGCTGTATGAATCTCTTTATGCAAATTAAAAGACAATTTCAACCATAATGTGGATTTCCATAGTCAAATCTTAACAATTCACTTGCTACCTTAACAATACGGTCATTCCCACAGGTGACCATAAGGCCTCTAGACATGTCAATGTCCATGTGAGATATGTTGTGCTTCCCTTCATGGAACACAGCCATAGGTAATCGACTGCGAAAGAAATTAATTAATAAAAACAAATTAAATAGACAAAATGATAATGATACTTTTTTTTATATATACTTACTCTTCCTCTTTTATTGTCTTGTAGCAGTCATCACACATTCGCACCTGGAACTCAAAGCCCATGATGGGGTAGGTTGACTGTTTAGAGCTACACTTCCCACAAATTGCCTTACCACATTTCCTGCAATGGTGCTACAACACAGAAAAAAAAATTATGGTACATCCAAAATTATCCAGGATTACTGCCTGAACACAGCTATTGCTGCATTTTGAAATGATCAATCAAATGATAGCATGAAATCAGTATGTATTTTTTAACAGGCCTTCTAGTTTGATGAAATGTTGCAAATAATAAAACAAAGTAAAGTAAAACAGGGCAAACAGTTATGCAGAATATGGGATCATTATACACCTGCATTCTTAGCAATAGTACTCTTTGCAACATACTTGTCTGAGACCCAAGGTCTTAGTGTCCCACATTTGCTTAATGTTCCAAAAAAATGGCTGCTCACACATCTGACATGAGTCACTATCCATCCACTGTGGAGCCTATGTGCAGAGTGAGAGAGAACAGCAAAACATCAAAAAATGTTAAGAGCCAGACTGTATTGGTGTCCATGAGCGACATTTGACTCTTGAGTCAGGGGAGGGGCAAGAAAAAACTACGTCCTACAACAACGTTCTACCTTAGCAAAGGGCTAAACGACATCAAAGCGATTAACTATCTTATCCAAATCTACATGAATGGCCCATTCACTGTTAAGTACTGCAATATCTGAGTGTCTCTCCTGGCTAATTGTGTTTCTCATATATTTTATATACAAAAAAGCACGATCAAGGGCAAAACTATATTCAAGCCTTCATAATTCGCATATCATTCTTTCCTGAACTTTCTGTCGTTCGATGCTGGAAATGAAATTACTGGTTGAAATGGCCCGACTTAAATCTATTTTTGCAGAGGTTTTTAGTCCGTGCACCGGATCTTGCTCAGGATGCACAACGGCGCTAACATCAGCTAACAGCAGGAATTCTCCTCTTCTGAACGAGTGACACTTGACTGCTCAATTACCTGTCCTCCATCAGCAATATCTGTTTAGTTATCCAGTGTATGTGGCCATTTTGTCTGATCAATCATCTGGTTTTCTCTAATTTTCATACCAACAACGATAAACTAATGGCAAACATAGATGTCCCCTGTCAACATGGAGATGTACAATACATATTGCTAAACAGCATTGTTACGATGAAATCTGAAATTCCACGATAGCAATATAGGGTGGGCATTGTTCAAGATCCACCTATGGGAAGGGCATCCATACCTGACCTCTGCAGAAGCATCCAATTGCACCAAGTCTGGCTTGACAGACAGGAGCGCGTGCCCAATGGCAGGTAAGGGAACACCATTTACCCGAGTGCATAAGGCACTTGCACGCGCTACCTTTCCTCAGTTCACATTCACTTTTCGCGACTTCTATATATCCTACCTAATAGCTCCCTGGTTATCGAACCACACTATTTGTCTTCAGGAGGACACATCTTTGGATCAGCCTCCGCCAGACGTGCACCTTGCAGAGTTTTACGCTCATGGGACCCCTCTCGGGACGATCATGCTGTGGAAAGTGGTAACGACAGATGCCTCCTTAACAGGGTGGGGAGCCACACAGGAACGCAGACCAGTGAATGGTGTGTGGCCAAACACACTTCACTCAGCCCATCTAAACTATTTGGAGCTCTTTAGTGTGTGGAAGGCTCTAAATCATTTTATACCCCGCTTGCAGTGGCATCATGTGCTGGTGCGCTGTGACTCACGTCCCGGGAATTCTAAACAGGGGTGCAGAACTTTTGTCAAGGGGGAACCCACTCTACGGGCGGGCGTCAATCTCTTCGCCTCGGGCTAAACCACCCATTATTCTATGTTCTTCTCGCTATGGGACGAGGATGCCCACCTCTGCATGGACGCACTAGCACAACCATGGCCCAACGTGCTGCTCTAAGCATTTTTTCCACTCTGCCTGATAACCCCAACCCTGGCCAGGGTGGAAGTACAGGGTTTGTCTCTGATCCTCATTGCACCCAGGTGGCCCAAGGCACTGTGGCTAGCAGAGATTATCCCTCTTCTGTATGCAGAGCCATGGCCCCTCCCATTGCACACGAACTTCCTGGCCCAAGCGAATGGGGAGATCTACGATCCTCACCCAGAAAGGGTGGCTCTCTGGGCCTGGCCCATGAGATGGCAAATTTAAACACTTTGGGGCTTCCCCCTCGTGTTATTGTCACTATTCAGAATGCCAGGGCCTCTTTCACACGTTCCCTCTATGATTGCAAGTGGCGTGTGTTTGAAGAGTGGTGCGAGAGGCACCAGCTCATTTCATATCTGTGCTCAGTTGATGATATTTTGGGCTTCTTGCAGGACCTTATCGATCGTGGAAGAACCTTTTCTACGATTAAAGTCTATTTAGCGGCTATCGCTGCGTGTCATGCCAGGTTTGGTGGCACTACGGTGGGGCAACACCCACTTATCTGTAGATTTATGAAGGGTGCTTGCCGCTCCTTACCAGTCACCAGAAGTGTAGTCCCAGAATGGGACCTCTCCATGGTGCTGGAGGTGCTGGCCCAACGGCCTTTTGAGCCACTAGGGGATATCTCCTTCAAACTTCTGTCCTTAAAGACAGCTCTGCTTCTGGCCTTGGCTTCCGCCAAACGTGTCAGTGATTTGCATGCACTCTTGGTTCAATCCTCATGCACCAAATTCTCGCTCAATGGGAATAAGAATTTTTTTTATGCCTAAATGCTTCCCAGCTTTCACTGGTGGTTTGACCGAGCTCGCCGCTTTTCACCCTCCTCCTTTTTTTCTCTGTGGAGGACCACAGGCTGAATGCTTTATGCCGTGTTTGCCCTGCAGAGTTACGGGGAATTCCATCTCTAAGCAACGTCTCTCATTGGCCTGTTAAAGCTATGTCCTTGGCATATCAATCTAAGGGAGTGCAGCCTCCAGGTGGCCTCAGAGCTCACTCCACTAAAGGCTTGGCAGATTCTATGGCTGAGTTTTTCACCCTCGCAGTGTGTGAGGTCTACTACTCTGTGACATGCTGAGCACCACCTTGAGGGCCGTTCTCTGGCTTACAGGGCCTCGCTGTGAGTGTATTGGGCAACCGGGGAGCTGTCCATATCGCCCATAGATTGATCTCGAACACGAGATGATGAAAGAGAACAATAGGTTACTGTTCGTAACCCCGGTTCTCTGAAACATCGAGTGGAGAGATCCACCAAGTTTGCCCCGCTTGCGGCATGAGAAGCGAATATGCTTACCGAGGAAAGGTAGCGTGTGCAGGTGCCTTATGCATTCGGGTATGGGGCGTATTCTTACCTGCCATTGGGCACGCGCTCCTGTCTGTCAAGCCAGACTTGGTGCAATTGGATGCTTTTGCAGAGGTACGGATGCCCCTCCCATATGTGGATCTTTCCACTCGGATGTTTCAGAGAACCAGGGTTACATACAGTAACCTATTGTTTTGTGTCTATTAATATTTGTGTGCTAGTTCTATTGACAATGTGGAAATGAGTTATACTGTTTTACACTAAAAACAGACTGTCTGTCCAGAGTGATTAAACTAATTTTTTTAAATCTTTGCCCTAGTAGTAAGTTAACTATGAATAAAGCAGTCCCTAAAGCACAATTACTATCAGTATGAATGAGCAAAGCTTTTTTTAAATTTATTTAATTCCAAAACTCTAAATATTCTTGGCACGAATTCCAAACACCAGAGTGATTAGAATGCTTTATGTGAAATCAATATGATACATTTTACTGTATGTAAAATCTATTGTATGTATGTATCTACTATTACTGTATACACTATCTACTATTTCCCTCCAATTTATGTTGCAATTATTTTCTTGTATTATATTATTTGCCCGCATTCATTTATCATTGTAGCTTTTGATACCAAAGATCACAAAATACTTTTATATAAATTAGAGTCAAATATTTTGCTCTTTTCCTAAATAGGGCCAGACTGACCACTATCATTTTGTAAATGTTAATAGTAACACGGAAAAAATGTTCTAAATGCTTTGCTTTGCCATTCATTCAGCAAGCAAAAAGGAGAGAAACCTGATAAGTTATGTTCCTCTTTTATTCACTTATGTAAACCAAGCCTGAAACAAAAAAACAAAATATTGGTACTTGTAAGACCACAGAAATTATTAGGTCTGGCATCTTCAGCAATAGCAGTAAGCAAATTGTTTAAAATGATCTGCAGTCACCTCCCATTTCAGCAAATGAGAATTACAACACTGGCCATTAAAACATTGAAGGTAATTGACAGATTAATATGGACAAAAGAGACTAATTAATAAGATTAGTCGACTTTTGCTTATTGGTATGGTGAGTTACCATGCTTAACGTTTAGAGGGTGCTTTCAGAAAATGTTTAAATTTTGGTTTTAAAGAGATGTACTTGATTAGCAACAATATTTAAATAGCCTATAGCATTCAAGCAATGATCGATTGGTATTAATAAGTCAAGAGAACATTCCCCACACCATTACACAAGGCTAGTTGCTAGATTTATTCTGTTTTCAAATTCTGTCCCTACCATCTATGTGCCTCAGCAGAAATCTGAAACTCCAGAAATGACTAGTCTTGGTGAACCTGCTTGAATCGGTCTGGCCATTTTCCGTTGACCTCCCCCATGGACAAGGTGCTTAAATCTACAGAAGTGCCACTCACTGCATAGTTTTTCTTTATTAAACCGTTCTGAGTAAAATCTCAGAACGCTGTTATGTCAAAATCTCAAATAATCATCAGTTAAAAAAAATACACAAACCAGCCTGTCTGGCACCAACAGAAAAGTCACAGTCAAAATCAGTGGGTGGTCTTTATGGTAATCATATTACAATTAAAGTTATTTTACTTTTGAATTGTTGTCATCATCTTCTCAAGCATGAGAATTATTTCAACTCCTAACTGCATTAAAAGTCTCCCATCCATACATACCCACATATGTTAGTATGTAGTGCTTTTCTGTATCTGGTATAATTGAGAGGACAAGTGCACCCAATATAACCATTTGGTGTTAGTAATTATGCGTATAAACGGATACGGATATGGTTACAATGGCACCTACGAAGGGATCGGATATGTTAGGCACCAAATGTCTAACAGTCATTTTTCAAAAGCAATGTGGTGACCCATTTTTTTCCTCATGTTTCCTCTTACATCATATGGACAGCCGGGAGCATGTGTGTACCTATGTGGGTAAGAGGTGGCACAAGGGTGCACTATGGGAAGACAAACTGGTGGAGCCTGATATTCTGGGAAATGTTTAACTAAGAAGCATTGGGTCCTGGAATTCACATAAGTATTTGATAAATACTACCTAGTTAAACATTGTTGCAAACCAAGTACTGCACATACCCTCATTGCTAGGGTATTCCCTAATGATATTGATCAATTTAGCAGTATACACTCCAAAACACTGCAAAATGTGTTTCGGAACGGTCCAGAAAATATGACAAAAACTTCAAGATGTAGACTTGGCCTCAAAACTCCCCAGATCTGAATCTGAATGAGAATCTGTGGAATGTGCTGGATAAATACATTTAATCCAATAAACATTCCTGTTTAATAATGTATTTTTTTCATGTAATTTCTTTAATGGATCTTGTAAGAGATACCCCAGTTTGAAAAAGGCTCTGTACAGTAAAACTTTTAATATTTAAAATAAATCTTTTTCAAAAGAATGCAAAATTTTGAACTCATTTGTACTAGGCTGTTTTAGTTTAAAACAATTTGATTGTAATTAATATTTTGTATATTGAATGCCAAAACTAGATAAAACTACTATGTATTTATGTATTTATACCTCCTCCCGTGGCATGTCCATATTCCAGACTGAAATCGCTCCATCAGCCGAGCAGGAGACCAGCTGCTTAGACAGCTGCAGATAGTGCAGAGCCTGAACCTTTTCACTGAAAGACAATTAAAAGAGCTTTTAAAACCACTTACTGTAGCTTATTCCACACATCTTAAATTAAGTTAAATATCTACAATTGAATTTTTTTTTAAACATTTCGGCGCTCCTATTTTTCCTGGTGGACCATTCTCACTAAAGCAGTAGTGTGGTATGCAATTAGGAATATACATCTTGTTTATTTACTATTGCTTAAATTCAAAGCTACCAGAAATGTGCTCTTTGTCTTCAGCCGCTTATAAAACAATATGTTAGAGTCAATGTAAAAACCTTTACTGATACCAAAACATTTATGAGTTCTTAATGTGGTACCAGTGCTGGTACAGGGTTGGGTCATGCCCACACTTTATGAGATAAAAGAATAAAGAAACGTTCCCACTTAAATAGAAAGAACAAAACATT
This sequence comes from Silurus glanis, assembly GCA_014706435.1. NCBI lineage: Eukaryota > Metazoa > Chordata > Actinopteri > Siluriformes > Siluridae > Silurus > Silurus glanis. The sequence continues at coordinate 1,474,993 of JAAIIK010000136.1, forward strand.
TTGGTTAGCCCAAGCAACATGTACAAATGTCTTGGCATTCACATGCATGGCTTGTGGCTGCAGCATGGTTCTTAAGATCTCTAGGGTGAACATGCTTAACAGAGCAGTCTTCAGACTTGTTTAGCAGCAGAAGCAGTGTCACAGATCAAAACTATCTACCTACATTAACTTTTGTTGTGAATGGTAAAGGCATTTTCTATAGTTACATTATTGTATATTTTATTATAACAAATATTAACATAAGAATTTGTCACTGGTCAAAACACCTTATAATATACAATGCAAAAGACATTCAATTTATTTATTTTTTTATTTTAGAATACTTTATCGATCCCACAGAATTTTTTTCCACATATCCTAGCGATGTTAGGAAGCTGGGGTCAGAGGGCAAGATCAGCCATGTTACAGTGCTTCTGGAGCACAAAGGGTTAAGGGCCTCGCTCAAGGGCCCCAACTGTACTAGCTTGGTAATACTGAGGCTTGTTTCTCTTGCAGTGACAGCAATTTAAAATTTATATTGAGAGCAACAAAAAGAGATTCCAAATGAGAATGCCAAAATTTATATTAGTTTTATCACCTTTTATCTGCATGATTGTAAGTAAAACAATAAAGTGACTAATTATAACTGTTCAATTACTTTTTCTCCTTTGGAAGTAAGAGGGAGGTAGAGATATATAATAACTGTAATTCCTGCCGTTTTTTTTTTATGCCTGTCCTATATATGTAATGTAATGCAAATACCAGGACTAATTTATAATGGTGGACCTTTTGTTTATAACCCCTATTTTCATGTCTCCATCTTTTTTAAGGTGTGCTTTCTAATAATAGTTATACTACTACTACTGATGTATGAAGCACTAAATGGTCTTGCACCACAGTCTATTTGGTCTATTACGACCCACAACTTTGATCAAAAACTGTAGGCTATTTGTTTGTACCACAAATAGATACTGCCTACCAATTAGTGTTTGGTACTCAGACACAGTCTTGGTTGAAAACATTTGTGAATTCTGTGAATAGCTTTTCTTAAATAAGCAATAGTGTGTTTGAGTTAAGTAGGACTTTTGGATGCTGTCATCCCCCAACTTTAGTACAGTACATTCACTCAGATTTGGTGACAGTGGAGTTGCTGGCCACTTTATATCACACAGGTTCCTTCTGGCTCTCGATTTTTAGTTATGCTAAGTGTGGTAAAAGCATTTACTGGCATTGCTGATGGCCCCTGTGCTTCAAAAATAAACAATTTAACTAAGCACAGCCCAACAGTAGGTATCACAGGCAAAAACCTTGTGCATTTCATTACTGACATGTGACTGCTAAGTGCAATCTTAATGTTTGCAAAAGTAGATTCAACAGTCATATGTCATACACTACACTAAGGTACCGTTACTAAGGGGTCTAACGGTACACGTATTCGCACCAAAATCTTTTGGTACAGTGCGTTCGGGTTTGGTACACATGTGAATGGAATCCTTTTTACGTGTGGAATATAGTTAAAATCTGAGTTCCCTTTAGGAATGAATTAAGTGGGGGACCACAAAATTGTTTAGTCTCTGCCTCGCACTTTTAGTGCATTTTTTTAATTAGTATTATTAAAAAATTACACAATGCCAGGGGTATTAAAAATAAATAAATAAATTAAAAAAAAGAAAAGAAAAAGGAAACTAAAGTGAGCAGTGTGACTGTGGCCACTGACTCCATACAGGAAATAAGATTTGTTTTGTGCATGCATAAAAAACGCTAAAGAATCCATAGTGTTAGAATTAGCCGCTAACCTAGAAGTTAGCGGCTAATGCTAGCACTAAGGATACTTTAAGAATTTCTCTTAAAAGGAGAAATCCTGACAATTCCACATATCTCTCACACACACACACACACACACACACACACACACACACACACACACACCCGTATTACCCAAATGGGTCTAACAAATGCAAACTAATTTATTTTTTCCATTTATTTTATTTTATTTAAGCAATTTAATTTGTGTAAATTATTGATAAAAGTTGTTGCAGTTGCTGACTTGAATGGCTGTAACATAACAAGGTACACATACAAAGAATAAGCAATATTTTTAAGGAGATGAGCTCTTAATGCTGCTACATCAACATATATTTGTACCCTCATAGAAGATAAACATAATCCTAGATTTTTATTCCAAACTGTTAGCAAAATTAACTACAAATAGAAGCACCACACTAACATGCACACCATCAAAAGGTATCACCAATGATTTCATGAAATTTTTCAATGACCAAAAAAAAAAAAAATATTAGTCAAAAATACTATACATTTAATCAGATATTTGAGGGATCTAACACCCCAGATAACTATATTACACTGAGCAGATTACTTTTTGCACCAGCTGGAGTGCTGTATGGATGCTACTGGAAAAGATAAGTTTCCTCCACAATCAACAGATATTGTATTACTGATCAATGATGTGATGAGGACTGCAAGAAAATTTCTAGCTCCTCTTCTTGACCCTCCAGCTTGCCTCCACAATGAACCCAACAACTTCTATACTCATATTGAGGATTCAAACCAAACTATTGCAAATGATGCTATCATAAGGGAATTATTCAAAGTAAATGCACACAGTCCCCTGGCTCGAGAGAATTTCAACACATGTACTCAATTCATGTGCACATTAGCAATCTCAGATCTTTGTACATCTTTATATTTTCACTTATTTTTCACAAATTTCTTAATCTGTGATCTGATCAGCATGTACAAGTCTCCTTTGTCTAGATATCTATTTAGAATCCTCTATCTGTAGAATAATTTAATCACTATCAGCATATCATAGCAAACAGATAATGTTACTGTAGAAGTTACCATTGACACAAACATTACTCCAAGTGAATGCTCCCACATCCCACATAGTGTCACCAGCAGCTCACAAACACAGCTGATGTGTCTTAATCTGATTGTGTCCTTAACGAACAGCAACATTTCAGCCACTGGAGGTCCACCACATTTCACCCAAGCAATTATGTTGTTCTTCACTTAACCCTGACTCATCAGGATAAAAGTAACTTGGCTATTGAATTTCATGTGGAAGCCATTATTAGCCAAAAGCATCCAGAAAATGAATAAAGCTTTAACTTAATCAGCATGTTTTTGGCAACACACATATCTGTATTACCCAAATGGGGTTTATCAAACAAACTATTTAATTAAAATTTTCCATGTATTAAATTAGATTTTATTCAATTTAATTTGTAAAGATTACTCAATGTAAAAGTAAAAAAGTAAATTGCATTAATTTGATTTATTCTATTATATTTGTATATATATTATTTGTATAAAATATTTAAAAATATTATTGTATATAATATTTAACCAAGCAGGCATTCAATTTAAAATTGTTTAAAAAAAAAATAAAAAATGTTAAAATGATAAAATGTTATGTTTAAATTTTTTAATTTAATGATTGTTGTTCACAAATGTTATGCTGCGAGTTTATGACTGTGTTGTAGTAATAATAATTAGATTGTTGTAATAATGAAAGTTTGAGTCGGTTCATTGTAAAAATTGGAGAACTTACTCTACAGTATGCATAATTTCAGTTAATTTAATAAACTGTTCAAATTAATTTCTTTATTGTCTCTTATTGAATACATGATAATTGGTATGCTTATTGTTAATGATAAAAAATAAATCTAATTCAAATCAAATTTTATTTGTCACATACATATAGAGTATGTGAAAAAAGCAGTGAAATGCTTTTTACGATGGTCCGGCATGAGGAAATAGAATGAGGACAAAAATAAACCAAGAAAAAAAAGAAGGTAGATAAATAAAAATAAAAATAAAAAGTATAAACTATATAAAATATAAAAAGATATGTGAAAAGTGTATATACATGGATGCGTATGAACAGTAAACAGTAAGATTTAAGGTGATTGACGCGATTGTCCTTAAAGTGACCGTGTGCGGTATGTTGTGGTATAAAGTGCACTGTGCTGTGCAAGTACAGAGTTAAAGTGACTGTACTGTGCAAGTCCAGAGTTAAAGTGACAGTCCAGAGATTAAAGTGTCATAGTGCAAAAAGAAAATTTTGCAGAAAAAGTGTGAAGATGGAGAGAGAGGACCAGTTCTAGATCCTGGGTGTTTCCTGGTTTAAACTCCGAATGGCCTGCGGGAAGAAGCTCCTCCTCATTCTCTCTCTGTTCGCTTTCAAGGAGCAGAAGTGTTTGCCTGAAAGCAACAAAGAAAAGAGTTCTTGGGATGACTGAGGTCCTTCACAATCTTCCTGGCTCTGGTGCACCGTGTGCTGTAGATATCCTGCAGGTTAGGGAGCTTGGTGTGGATGGTACGTTCAGCTGACCGCACGGTGCTGTTTCCCGAACCAGGAAGTGATGCTACCCTTCAGAACGCGCTCAATGGTGCAGGTGTAGAAAGTCTTTAGCACCTGAGAGGGAAGTTTAAAGTCCCTTAAGCGTCTCAGATGGTACAGACGCTGCTGGGCCTTCTTCACCAGGGTTGTTGATGTGATAGGACCAAGACAGGTCCTGTGTGATGTGAACACCTAAGTACCGGAAACTGTCCACTCTCTCCACTGGGGTCCCGTTGATGTTTAGCAGTTGGTATGACCGCTCCTGCGTCGTGTTGAAGTCCACTATCAACCCCTTAGTCTTGCTGACGCTCAGGAGAAGGTTGTTCTCCTGGCACCATCTCTCCAGGTTTTTAACCTCCTGTAGGTAGGTCGTCTCGTCGTTGTTGGAGATCAGGCCCACAACAGTTGTCCACAACTTGATGATGGTGGTGGAGTTGGAAGTGGCCACGTAGTCATATGTGTACAGTGAGTACAGCAGGGGGCTTAGAAAACAACTCGGGGAGCTCCAGTGCTGAGGGTTAGGGTGGATGAGGTGTGTTTGCCCACCCGTACGGCTTGTGATCTATCTGTCAGGAAGTTAGAGATCCATTGACACAGCGGCAGGCTGAGTCCCAGGACCTCCAAATTAGAGGTGAGCGTGGAGGGAATAATGGTGTTGAACGCTGAACTGTACAGCTGAACAGCATCTTTGCATAATTCCCTTTTCTGTAGTCCAGGTGGCTCATTGTTGTGTGTAGAAGATTTGTGATGGTGTCCTCAGTAGAACGGTTTTGGCGGTATGCAAACTGTAGAGGGTCCAGTGTGTCTGGTAGTGTCATAGTGACGAAGTCTCTGACCAGTCTTTCAAAGCACTTCATCACTACTGAGGTCAAGGCTACAGGGCGGTAGTCGTTGAGACAGGTGAGCTGGGGCTTCTTCGGGACAGGACTGTTTGAAGCAGAACCCGACCTGTGATGCCATCTGGTCCTGCTGCATTCCTGGTATTCACTTGAATGCCCTCCTATTATCATGCTCCGAGATGGTGAACGTGTTTACCTCTCCGGCTCTCTCAGAGTGCATGCTGTTTGTGGCGCTAGCGCCGCTAGCATTGTTAGCTGCAGCCTTGAAGAGAGCGTAAAAGATGTTTAGGTGGCATTCCCCATTCTAGAAGATGGTGTTCTATAGTCCTTGATGTTTCTTAGTCCTTGCCACAGGCTCCTAGAGCCACCATGTTGGAACTGTGACTCTAGTTTCCTCCCGTTGCAACGCTTTGCTTCCTTCACCGCTCTGCGAACACTGCAAGATGCAAGGCATCAAAGAGGCAGCAGCGTGGGATTTTAGAGCGTCGCGGATGGTTTTATCCACCCACGGCTTCTGGTTGGGAAACATTCTGATGGTGGTTTTCTGCACCGTATCATCCGCTAGTTTCACGATGAATCCCACAACCGCTTCTGTAAACATGTTGACGTCATCAGAGCTGCCCCTGAACATGTCTCAGTCTGCGTCATTCAAAGCGTCCTGCAGAGCGGCCACCGATTGGTCAGTCCAACGCGCGACCTCCCTCTGAACCGGAGCTTCCCGTTTCAGCCGTTGTTTGTAAACAGGCATGAGAAAGATGGTGACATGGTCCGATTTCCCGAACAGTGGACGTGATTGTGCCTTGAAGCTGTTCTTAAATGGTGTGTAGCAGTGGTCCAGTGTCCATTCGCCCCTGGTGGGGCAGGTGATGTGCTGCTGAAAGTTCGATAGTGTGCGCTTGAGGTTGGCGTCCCGATGCTGTGTTTGGTGTAGTGTTATTGATTCGTTTAAGTCTCATACTGCAGTGTCCGTGTCCGCTTGAGGTGGAATATAAACGGCACTGACTATGACCGAGCTGAATTCCCGAGGTAGATAAAAGGGCCGACATTTGATGGTCAGTAGTTCCAAATTTGGTGTGCAAAAGCGTGAAAGGGGAACGATGCTCGCGCTGTCGCACCAGTGGTTGTTTACCATCAGACACACTCCACCTCCTTTTGACTTCCCCGACTCCAGTGTTCTGTCCATGCGGTAAACCGAGAAAAACTCGGCCGGCTGGATGGCGTGGTCCGGTACCGCTGAGTTCAGCCATGTCTCGGTGAAGCAGAGAAGGTTGCAGTCTCGAATGTCCATCTGGAACTTGACCCTTGCCCTGAGGTTGTCAAGCTTGTTTACCAGTGACTGGACGTTGGTTAACAGGATACTAGGTAAGGGAGCGTGGTGTGCACGTGCCCTCAGCCTGTTCCTGACGCCGGCTTGTTTCCCTCGCGGACGCCGGTACGGGTCGCATCCTTTGTTCTTCCTTAGAATCTCGCTCGGCCAGCATGGGTCCGGGTTTTAAAAACGGTGAAAGGTGAGTGTATTGTACATCAATAGATATAAGAGTGGCTCTATCATATCTAATGATGTCCATCTTGTGTAAATGGAACGGTAACTAAGTAAACAAGAATATAAAATGAACAAAAAAAGACAACACGTAACCGGAGCAGTCGTGACGGCAGGTACAAGACCCCCTCAGTCTTTGAAGAATCAACAACTGGCTGAAAATCTGAATATGTTTCACTGCCAGTTGGAAAAGCCCAGTCTACCACCCACCACCCCCTCTGCTGTTCTCATGTCTGTGATCATGAAGTCATTTGAAAGACTGGTCCTGGCCTACCTGAAGGACATCAACGGACTCTTGCTGGATCCTTTTCAGTTTGTCTACAGAGCAAACAGGTCTGTGGATGATGCAGTCAACATGGGACTGCATTATATTCTGCAACATCTTGATAGACCTGGGACCCAAGGATCTTGCTTGTAGACTTCAGTTCGGCCTTTAATACCATAATTCCTGACCTTCTCTCAGCCAAACTGACCCAGCTCTCTGTGCCCAGCCTAATCAGTCAGTGGATCACCAGCTTCCTGACAGACAGGCAGCAGATAGTGAGGCTGGGCAAACTCACATCCAGGTCTCTCACTATCACCAGTGGTGCGCCCCAGGGTTGCGTTTTCTCCCCACTGCTCTTCTCCTTGTACACAAATGACTGCAACACTAAAACCCCTCTGTCAAGCTCCTGAGGTTTGCAGATGACACGACAGTCATCAGCCTCATCCAAGATGGAGATGAGTCTGCTTACAGACAGGAGGTTAAAGAGCTGGCTGTCGGGTGCAATCACAACAACCTGGAGCTCAACATGCTCAAAACAGTGAAGATGACTGGACTTGGGGAGCACTCCCCCACTCACTATCATGAACAGCACTGTAACAACAGCAGTCATTCAAGTTTCTGGGTACCATCTCTCAGGCCCTGAAGTAGGACAATAATATTCACTCCATTGCCAAAAAAGCCCAGGAGAAGTTGTACCTCCTTCGCCAACTGAGGAAATTCAACCTTTTTTACAATTCTTTTTTTCTTTTTACTTTTACTTTTTATTTTTATACCGGTAACTTGTACTTCAGTAAAATTTCTTATAAGTAATAGTACTTTTACTTGAGTAGAATATTTTATTAGTCTTTCCACCTATGTATATGTGTATACATACATACATACATACATACATACATACATACATACATACACACACACGTATGAATTTACAGGTGCATCTCAATAAATTTAAATATCATTAAAAAGTTTATTATTTTTGTAATTCAATACAAAAAGCGAAACTTATATAGATTCATCAAACACAGACTGATATATTTCAAGAGTTTATTTATTTTAATATTGATAGGGTCCCTGGTGGTCTAGTGGTTAGGATTCGGCGCTCTCACCGCTGCGGCCCGGGTTCGATCCCCGGTCAGGGAACCAACCCTAGCCACTCTTAGTGCCGGTCCCAAGCCCGGATAAATGGGGAGGGTTGCGTTAGGAAGGGCATCCAGCGTAAAAACGTGCCAAATCAAACATGCGGATGATCCGCTGTGGCGACCCCTGATGGGAGAAGCCGAAAGAAAGTTTATTTATTTTAATATTGATGATTATGGCTTATAGCTAATGAAAACCCCAAATTCACTATTTCAGAGTGCTGTATCCAAGCACATTAATGGAAAGTTAAATAGAAGGAAAAATGTGGAACGAAGCCCATTAAAGAATTTGAGGGAGATTCACAAAGAGTGGACTGCAGCTGGAGTCAGTGCTTCAAGAGCCACCACACACAGGCGTATCCTTGGGCTACAAATGACATTACTTGCCAAGCCACTCCTGAACCAGAGACAACATCAGAGGTGTTTTACCTGGGCAAAGGACAAAAAGGACTGGACTGTTGCTCAGAGGGCCAAAGTCAACTTTTCAGATGAAAGGAAAGAAAATTTTGCATTTCATTTGGAAATCAGGGTCCAAGAGTCTGGCAGAAAAGAGGAGAGGCACAGAATCCAAGTTGCTTGAGGTCCATTGTAAAGTTTGAACAGTTAGTGGTGGTTAGGGGAGTCATGTCATCTGCTGGTGTTGGTCCACTGTGTTTTATCAAGTCCAAGGTCAGCACAGCCATCTAACAGGAGGTTTTAGAGCACTGCATGCTTCCCTTCAGCTTTATGGAGATATTGATTTAATTTTATCATTTCATCTATGGTTTATTGTCAAGAGGAAAATGAGAAACAAGAGACCAAAAAATGCAAATGAGCTGAAGGCCATTGTAAAAGAAACCTGGGCTTCCATACCACCTCAGCAGTGCCACAGACTGATCGCCTCCATGCCATGCCGAATTAAGGCATTAATTACAGCAAAAGGAGCCCCTACCAAGTATTGAGTACAAATACAATAAATGAACATACTTTCCAGAAGGCCAACAATTCACTAAAAATGTTTTTTTGATTCATCTTATTAAGTATTCAAATTTTTTGATATAGTGAATTGGTGGGTTTTTGTTAAATGTGAGCCAAAATTATCAAAGTTAAAAGAAATAAAGACTTGTACAGAGCCAATGAAATGCATTTAAAATCTAACCAGAATTGCACAAGTGGTATATTTACAATAAATAGCAGTATGATAAATAAGGGTATGGGGTCAATATGTACAGGGGTGAGAGTGATTCATGTACAGAAGGTGCAGTACGTTATAGTATATGGTATTTATAAACAAGGATATAACCCAGCCATTAGGGAGGCACAAGCCAGTGCACACTTAGTGCCGGTCCCAAGCCCGGATAAATGGGGAGGGTTGCGTTAGGAAGGGCATCCAGCGTAAAACATGTGCCAAATCAAATATGCGGGTCACGATTAAGAATTTCATACCGGATCGGTCGAGGCCCGGGTTAACAACGACCGCCACAGGTATCGTTAGCCAACAGGGTACTGGTGGAAATTGGGCTACTGTTGGCCGAAGGAGGAGAAGGAGAGGAGGAAGACGTCTACAGAGGCGACAGGGAAAGGAGAAGTGTAGGAGAGTGGAGGTTCGGGTTGGTACTTTAAATGTTGGCACTATGACTGGTAAAGGGAGAGAGTTAGCTGATATGATGGAGAGATGGAGAGAGATATGTTGTGCGTTCAGGAGACCAAGTGGAAAGGGAGTAAGGCCAGAAACATTGGAGGTGGGTTTAAACTGTTCTATTATGGTGTGGATGGAAAGAGAAATGGTGTAGGGGTGATTCTGAAGGAAGAGTACAGTAAGAGTGTAGTGGAGGTGAAGAGAGTTTCTGATAGGGTGTTGATCGTGAAGGTGGAAGTTGAAGGGATGATGATAAATGTCATCAGTGCCTATGCTCCACAAGTCGGCTGTGAGATGGAGGAGAAGGAAAGATTCTGGAGTGAATTAGATGAAGTGGTAGATGGTGTACCTAGAAATGAACGATTGGTGATTGGGGCAGACTTTAATGGACATGTAGGTGAAGGGAACAGAGGTGATGAGGAGGTGATGGGTAGGTATGGCCTAAAGGAGAGAAATGTGGAAGGGCAGATGGTGGTAGATTTTGCTAAAAGGATGGAAATGGCAGTGGTGAATACGTATTTTAAGAAGAAGGAGGATCATAGGGTGACCTATAAGAGTGGAGGAAGGTGCACACAGGTGGACTATGTTCTATGTAGGAGATGCAACCTGAAGGAGATTGGAGACTGTAAGGTGTTGGCAGGGGACAGTGTAGCTAGACAGCATCGGATGTTGGTCTGTAGGATGGTTTTGGAGACGAAGAAGAAGAGGAGGAGAGTAAGGACTGAAAGAAGAATAAGATGGTGGAAACTGAAGGAGGAAGACTG
>JAAIIK010000136.1:1510877-1524798 GCA_014706435.1 Silurus glanis
TGTGTGTGTGTGTGTGTGTGTGTGTGTGTGTGTGTGTGTGTGTGTGTATTGTTGGGATTGTTATACATCAATATGAATGGACAAAAATGAATATGAACAAATATGACTGTAAAACAATAGCTTGTCTGGCTACCTGGCCATCAATATGAATGCCAACTCAATATTAATATCCAAACATGTATAAAAAAAAAAGCCTTTAATGGTCAGTCATTAATAAATATGCAGACTGTATGAATAGAGTATGAATGGTCACCTCAGTTTAGCAGGTGGCTCTCAAACAGGGGGAGGGAGAAAATGATCAGACATAGTCTCAGATAAATGTTTGTAGGAATCTCATGTCATGACAATCTTCCTAAAATTTAAAATAGAAACTCATGAGACATGTGGCTTTCAACCCAGTACTTTTCTGGATTGGTCCAGGACTGATTTCTTGTTTTTATATATGAAATAAATATAATGTTCAATGCAGGAAATGTATATCCATGGCACTTCATTATCTATAACTTAATACATGTTAGAACAATATCAACTTTGATGATTGTAAAGCTCAAAGTGTCTTCTTTCCAAAGATATCTAAATTGTGTATGTAGCACATTTTTTATCAGGAACTGTTAACATTTAAATGTAAGTAGGGCATTTCACTTGTGAGTCCTAACATTTGGGCTGGGTGGGGTGGGGAGGGGTGAACCAGACATAGTATCAAATCTTATTTTTCATGATATCTTCATTTAATTTAATATATATATCTCATCAGACATGTGACATGAGTCCCATTACTTTTCTGGATTGCTCCAGGACTGATTTCATGTATTTATAAATGAAGAAAAAAAAATTAATTCAGGAAATTTATATTCACGGTACTTCATCATCTATAACTTTCTATAACTTTTTAATTGTGTATGTAGCACATTTTTGTCAGGAACTGTTAACATTTAAAGTTAGGTAGGGCATTTTCAGCTGTGACTCCCAAAATCTGTGGCGAAGGCCACTGGCCCACGAACTTATAAGGATATAAAGATATAAAGAAATACATACTGTATATAACAACACATCTAAACAACATACTAGCAAACTTTTACGGCATTTACTAAGGCTTAATTCTGTATAATAATAATAATAATAACAATAATAATAATAATAATAATAATAATAATAATAACAATAACAATAATAATAATTACAGGGCCGCTTTAATGAACACAAATGTAGCTGGATCCGCGTTTATGCAGTCAAGCGTGCTAACTTAACTGACTAACAGACTGATACCACTAATATTAGAGAAGAAGCAGTCTTATTGTACCTGTCTTCACTGACCGTGATGACTCCGTCCTCTTTCTGAATTAAGACTGCGGCAGTTACTGAATCTTGGTGCCCTTCGATTTTGTTCAGGAGGACAGGCCTGGAGCTCTGTTGCCTTGAATGAATCTCGGCCGCCATAGCTGAATTCGTATTTTGATCTCCCCTCCCTATAGGTATTCAAGCAGACAGCTAATCGCTGCTGCTACTTTTCTTGTTGTTGTTTTTTTATTGTTTGTTTGTTTTGGTTTGGTTTTTTCCTTCTTCTTCTTCTTCTTCTTCTTCTTCTTGGCGGTTCTTAAACCAGCTTTATAGTGCATTACCGCCACCAACTGGATTGGGATGTGAAGCACCGGGTGGAGGTTAAAAAAAAAATGTTGATCTTAAATTCTGTAAACCAAAAGTTATCGTATGTAACAGAGTTATATATTGTATGCGTCTCCACTTGCTAATAATGAAATGGTTAAACAAGCTCACTTTAAGATTATTGGTATGAACGGGTAAATACAACTTCCTATTGGCTGGCTGTTTCTCTGAGCTGGGTACACTTATTAGTTCATGTGTTGTAAGGCCTGCAGTCCAGCATGAGGACTGCTGAATATGCTGGAGAGATGTTACTCACTATATTACTATCAGTGTTTTCTCAGTGAATAAATCAGAAGAAAACTACTTGGAGCATGGGTTTCATTAACACAATGCAGGAGAAGAAGAGACCAGCTACATTGGTGCTGTAATCTGGCTTCTAAGTATCCATGTCGAAGGTACCAATATATATATATTTACAATGTTGACCTAGAGTCATTGCATTCTGCTGTGTGAGGTCAGACTGACTGATTGTGGTTCTATGGATGCAGTCCTGTGACTGTATCCAAATTACGGAATGCTGGTGTGGTCTTGAATTCTGTGACTCCATTTGATATAGTACTGATTGGCTGCAGTGGGTCAAAAACAAACCCACCGCAGCCACAATGAGGTCAGTAACGTTATAAAATATCTGATCAAAGAGCTGAAACATCAGGGAGGTGTGATAGAGAAAATGACCTCCAACGTAATGTTGACAAGTGGAATGGAAATGGAAACCAAAGAATTCAGTAACACTTGAACCTTTACAGGAGAATTTTGTCTGGACAAAATTTCCTAATCTAAAAAATTTGTCAGCAGGTATGCCATCATTGCAGATCCTTGCAGAATCTGCTCAAGACCTTAGAATATTCTGATTGGTCTTTCAGTAGTAACATTATGGGCTGATGGATGGATACCTGTTAAGGTAATTAACTCTTCTTCAGACATAATGCAAAGTTGGCTGACATTTATCCTTGTTTGGCATTGGGAGCTTTTGACCCTGATTGTGTCTATATTGTTAGTGTTAAGACGGTTCTCACACTGCTTTGCACACATTCCTTTGTCTGTTCAGTGTCTATAGAATATTTCTATAGAATTGTAGGTCAGCTTTCTTTCCAATGTGTGTATATATACGTGTCTGCTGCCTGCAATAAACCGAAGAAGAACATTTGCTGTGTGCGGTGTGATTCTTCCCTGATTTCAGAAAGGCACTACGGGCATCGCAGGTCATATGGAAAACCTCTCCAAGAATTAAGTTTCGTTTGGGCATGATAAAAATCTAACAGTAGTGTTACCATATGCAATCGGACAACATACCAAAAATTTTGAGTTTTCTGATAATGCAAGCGCCGGCAATTTGTATGATAACGGTGTACCTGTAGGAGGCTGTGAGTGTAATGACTAATTAACAAATCTAGGGCTTGCATACATTGATTTGAGCTTGAAGACAGTCGTCTTCAGAATGGAAGGAGAAACTTGTTGATCTAATTACAAATTATGAGTGTAACATCTTGATTGTGGCAAGGCTGAGGGGTATGTACATCAGATTAGGATGAGTGATAGCATCCATTTAGACTGCCATACTTCGACCTAATCAGTATGATAAGCTGCAGAAGATGCTCATCCACTGCCACATCAAGCCAATGCTTTAGCTGCGCTAAGTGAAAATGGTTACTTTTCTACTATGATCTGACATCTAGCTGTTACAATGTTGAAGTACATAAGGAAGAACGCAAGCAACCTGCTTTCACATCGTCTTTTGGGTTTTGTGAGTATAACCGTCTTCCTCAGGGACTTTGTAATAGCCCAGCTAAAGTTTATGAGAAAGATTTTCTTCTCTGTTACTGCAACTCTGTTACACTGATGTGCTCGTCTTTGCTCTAAATGAAGAGTTGGGTTTGAAGTGATTGTAGTTGGTTTTTAAACAACTAAAATCTCATAATTTTAAATTAGTGCCTAAGAAATGTCCTTTAATAAAAGGTCAGTAAAATACCACAGCAAGGCGGGTGTAGCCTCAGATCCTGATAAAATCAAAGCAATTACTGAAATGACTAAAATCTGATCTTATGGATGAGAAAACTGGTGCACCACTTCAACAGAAGACATTCTTTTCTCGGGATGGTTGTATATTACCAGTAGTTTATAGAACAGTGTTCAGTAATTGCAAGGCCACTGTTCCAGTTAACTACTTGTCCTAAGGGTCATAGATACAGAAAGAATAAAACAATGTTACAAAGAACGCTTACTGCAGGGGATTGAACAGATAACTGTAGACAACCATTTAGTGATCTTAAACAGGCTTTGATTGACTGTGTTTTGTTGGCCCATCCAGATTTCAACAGGCCATTTTTAGTTTCGGGTTGCTGCTTCTAGCAGTGGCCTAGGCACTGTATTGTCACAGGTGCCAGATAATGGGGGAACTGCAAGACCAGTTTGTTTTGCCAGTAAGTCACTTTCCTTTGCCCAGTCGAAATATCCAGCACTTCAGTTGGAATTTTTTGTGGTAAAGTGGGCCGCATGTTATTAATTTAGTCACTGGTTGAGAGGTCGCCCCTTCACAGTATGGACCGATAACAACCCACTCACGTGTATACTGACAAATACGAATTATATTAATTATATTAAATATACTGACAAAACCTGAAACTGGCCAGAGTGATCTCTTATGTGGAGAAGGGTAAGAAACCATCTAGTTGTGAGTGCTAATGGGAGCCAGCTGAAGTTGGAAAGTTGCTTAGATTCTGGGATAAGTTTGAGATGAGAGCAGGGGTACTTTACAGAGATTCGAGAGATGTTGTCTCAAAGAAAAAGACATTCCAGTATGTTGTTCCTAAATCATTGTTGGAGACTGGTTAAGGGGAGTACATGATGATGGTGGTCATGTGGGCCAGCAAAGAACATTATATCTGGTGAGACACAGTTTTTGGCCTCAAATGCTCAAATCTCTGACATTTGCATACAATTGTAAGATCCACGAAACTACGGAATATGCACCTCTTCCACTGTTGTTTAGCATTACTAGATTTTCTGGTGATGTGGTGTTTGGGTCAGTCTTGCAAGACAATGATGCTGTCGATTACGATGTGTATGTGCATGAGCATGCCTTGCTAAAAGACCTTAAACAAGCGATGACAATTTCGAGGACGACTGCTGGTAAGCAACTGAAAAGACACGCTGTTCTGTATAACAGAAACCTCAAGGGTGCTACAGTAGATGTTGGGGACAGGGTTCTGCTAGCGAATTAGGAAGAGCGAGAAAAACGAAATTTGTCTGACATTGGTAGAGTAGTCTGTACATCGTAGTGAGAAAAAATGCTGAAACCAATACTTACAAGATTGAAAATTCTTCCACAGGCCAAGTGAAGAGTGTTCATCATAATTTGATCATGCCTGTAAATTTTCTGCCAATGCCTGTTGATGTTGCAGTAGAACCAGTAAGTGTGAAAAGGTGTGTAGGGCCCAAAAAAAAGCCCAAACGCTCGAACACTTGCCTCAGCCTGCACCTGACGAGAGGACTGTGGTATGGATTTGGGTTTCAGAGCTTGAATGTACAAACAGTTGTGAAACTATATTGGAGGATGATGTAAGTAGACAAGGGATGATGGGTAGCCATGATTATCTCAGTGATGGAGTGAAATTGTGTCACATCTAGATACTTTTTCCTATATATGCTGCTAGAGGTTTCTATTCTGCTCCAGGTTTGGTTAACCTGTTATGCTCTTCACTGCAACAGGAAGTTGTGCATTCCAGCCTCAGCACAAAACTCAAGGAGTTTTGAGAAAGTTCCTATGAGAAAGGGAAAGTTAATCTATTAGGGAATAGATAGAGTTCCAATTTCATGTCCTTTCACTCACCTTTTGCGTGTTGTGACACCGACTGGTACACATTTTTATCATAGCTTTACAATAATTCCAAACTCGGCTTTGAACCTTTGAGGAAGAGATATGATGCATAAAATGGGAATGGAAATTCTGTTTTTTGAAACCAATGTCCTCTCACGAGGACGAGGCAGGTTTTATCCAGGCAAAACCGTATCATGCACTCATGAAAACACACCATCCGTTTTTTATTAAGCAATGTCCGTTGTCAGAAGAGAAGAATGCTGGCATTGGTCATGTCACATTCAACTTATAACACACAAATTAATTCACAATCCATTAATCCAGAAGGCAGATAAAAATGCTGGAGGCTTTGGTGCCAGATGTAGCTACCATTGTTAATTCTATACCAGCAACTCACAGATATTTTACTTTGATCGATCTTTTTCTGCCTTTTTCAGTGTCCCTTTGGCCTTTGAGACACAGCCGATTTTCATATTTGCCTATAGGGGATGCCAATTTACCTGGATTCATTTTCCTCAGGGATTTGTTGACTCTCCAGCCGTATTCTCCGCTGTTGTGCCCAGAATATTGGCTGATATTCACCTGCCAGAAACAATCAGCATCCTTCAAAATGCAGATGACATCCTTTTTACAGGACTGACTGAGCAAGACTGCCACAAAGCTTCAGTGGTTGTCTGCAACGCCCTGGCTCAAGCTGGATTTAAAGCTTCATGCCTGAAACTACAGTGGGTGAAGCAAAAGGTCTCATATCTGGGGCATGTGATCTCTGTCGTGTTTGTCTGAATATCAGTAAATTCAATGGACAAAGACACAATGGAGGCAGAGTGCACTTAATCATCGTTTTCTTCTTTACTCAATAACTGTTCAGCAGTTTATACACAGGGTCACACAGCACCACCAAAAGCACAACACAACAATTGCAGGATTAACCTAATTCTGAACAACGAATACATAACCATCTCAGAAGGCCAATGTAAGATATCATAGAACCGAGTACAGCTTGTGACTAGGTTTAAAAGAACCTCAGACTGTGAAACAGATGCAGAGCTTCTTGGGACTGATGAACTACTGCCAAGCATGGATCCAAAGTTTTGCATAGTGCTATTGATAACAAAGCTCCTCTATCATATCTCATTCTATGGACTCATGAAATGACTGAAAGTTTTACTGATATCATGTTTTGACCAAAATATAATTTTGTTTTTCATAAAAATATAATAGTTATTAATGAAAATATACTTAAAATAAAAATATGATATTCTTAAAATATGTATTTTCATATTCATAAGCATAATTTCATTAAAAACAGTTAACAAGTTTATTTTAAACTATAATGTGTAATACTTTCAAACAAAAAACGAAAAAAAAGACATGACAACTCGTTTTGATAAAGATATTACTTTTTTGATAAAAAATTAATAGTGATTCTTAAAATATGAATTTTCTTATTCATATTTATTCATGTTTTGACAAAAAATATTATTTCATATTTATAAAAATGTAAATATTTCATGAAAATATACATTTTCATATTTATAAGCATAATATCAATGAAAGTGTTAAAATTGTTTTCACACTATTGTTTTTTATTTCATAAGCATCATTACAATAAATAACGTTAGAAAGTTCAATACTGTAAAATGAAAGTAAAAAAAGTGACATGACAAATCATGTTTAGATAACAATGTAACTTTTTAATTAACGTGACGACAAATCAAGCTTTATTAACTGTATTGCTTTAAAAAAAAATAATAGTGATTCTTAAAATATGAATTTTCATTTTTATAAGCATAATTTTATTAAAAACAATGAAAAGGGCCAGAAGTAAACGAAAAGGTGACCTGACTAATCTTGTTTTGAAAAAAATATGATTCTTTTTTTTTATAAAAAAAACATTTTCATATTTTTAGGCATAAAATCATTAAAAGCATTCAAATATTTTCACAATATTGTTTTTCAAAACATTTTCATAACATTTGTTTTTCTTAAAATATACATTTTAATATTTATAAGCATAATTTCAATAAATAACGTTAGAAAGTGCAATACTTTAAAACAAAAATAAAAAAGTGACGACAAATCATGTTTTGCCAACAATATTACTTTTTTCTTAAAAATATGTTATTGTTAAAATCTGAATTCAGAAATTTAATTAAAAATCAGAATTACATTAAAAACCTTTAAAAAGTGCAATACATGAATGAGACGGTAACATGACAAATTATATTATGACAATAGGCCTTTATAAAAATAAAAATATGATAGCTATTCTTAAAATATAAATTATTATAAAGTCATTAAAAAGTGCAATCCGTGAGCGAAATGTAACGTACAAATAATTTTTTGACAAAAATATGACTTTTTCGATGCCATAGTTATTATGAAAGTATGATTTTCTTTTATTCAAAAGCATAATTTAAAAAAAAAAAAAAAAAAACGTTCCCTGGCGGTCTAATGGTTAGGATGTGGCGCTCTCACCGCTGCGGCCCGGGTTCGATCCCCGGTCAGGGAACCAACCCCAGCCACTGTGTGTGTGTGTGTGTGCATTAAATAAAAGCGAACTGTGCTCCGGCTTCCGCCTCCGTTCGTTCGCCGCATGACAAACTTACTGGCAGCAGTTTGCCAGTAACTTACTATACATTAAACTTACAGCAAAAATACTGCATTCATATTTTACAATTTATCTTGCTGTAAATGTAGTTACAATATAGTATATATTACAATAACTGTAAAACATACAATATTTTACTGTTTTTTCTCCAGTAATATATTCTAATACAATAATAAAATACTTATAATTCATTGCCTATTTGCATAATTACTATAAAACTGTATAAATTGTAAATTACTGTATTCCATCGGGTCTCAGTAAATAACAAAGATAAGCAATGACAACGGTGTAATATGTTTTCAATTGTAAAAAAACAATTGAACAAAAGTCTTTTGTGTTTGGAACAAAAAAAAAGATGAGCAAATGGCAAGTTTAATTTTCAGATGAACTTTTTTAACTGTATTAATAAATGAAAATTTCAGGTCTTGAAACAAACTTCATTTTCTGACATTTTAACAGAGGCTAGCAACTGTTCAAACCTGTAGTAACTGAAACAAGATTATTAAAAACGATAAACAAATTCAGTCATGAGAACAATCTTAAAAACTTGCTTAAATCGAACGTATTTGGTTTTAGTAGCTTAATAGTTTTGCCAAAAACTTCTTAATGAAGGAGGATAGTTCATGCCAGAGATCTTTCTTTGCACCATCTTCCCAATTCTTTGGGAATTAAAAAAATATATATTTTTTCATAAAACTGCGATTTGCATTAAAAAAACGGATTTTCTTATTCATAAGCATAATTTGATTCGAATGGTTAAAAAGTGCAATAAAGTGGTCTCCCGGATCTCGCGGGTCACTGTCTAAGACGGGCGTTCCAAAAATCCCTGAACCCCCGCAACCCATACGGTACCGTAGTGTATTCATATAGACATTGTCACTTTGATACAGTAATGTGTTTTAAAATGTTTTTATGCAATTTGTTAGTGAAACATAGTTTAAAATGTTCTTTCTAAAGTTCCTGAACATTTGGTCCCACGAATATTAAATAATCTGCAACTTGCAGTTAGTTAGGTTTCAAATGAAAACCCGCAAATTTTCCGAGCCGCGAGTTCCGAAAACGCGAATTTTCGGGGGTTGACTGTACCTTAAAACAAAAATTTAAAAATGTGGCATGACAAATCATGTTTTGCTACCAATTTTACTTTTTATATAAAAATATATTTATTCTTAAAATTGTATTTTTTATATTCATAAGCATAATTTCATTATAAACCTAAAGAGCAATTCTTTTAACAAAAAAACAAAAAGTGACATGAAAAATAATGTTTTTACTATTACCTTTTTCATATAAATATTAAAGTTATTCTTAAAATGAGTTTTCATATTCAAAAGCATAATGTCATTAAAAACCATTACAAAGTGAAATTCTTTAAAATGAAAAACGAATACAGTGACATTACAAAATATCTTTTTATAACATTGCATTATTACAAAATGAATTATTCTAGAAATATATTCATAATCAAATTAATGATTTCATTAAAAAACATTAAAAAGTGCACTTCTTTAAAATGAAAAACGAAAATAGTGTCAAGACAAATTATCTTTGGATAACATTACATTTTATCATTTTAAAATGAGTTATTCTAGAAATATAAATTTTCATTCATACTAATTAATTCATTAAAAGTGTAATTCTTTGAAACGTAAAACGAAAAGATTACATGACATGTTTACAACTATTATTTTTTTTTACATATAAATGATATTCTTAAAATATGAATTTTAAGAATATCATTTATGTAAAAGCACAATTATGAATATGAAACTTCATATTTTTGAAATAACTATAATATTTATATGAAGAATGTCATAAAGTGGTCAGAAAATGTTTTGTAATATTATATCACATCAAAAACATGTAAACAGATCATGGGCAAGTGCATGCTGTTTGTGCAAAAACGCTTGGTACGAAAAACCGCTTTCTCTTCAATCTAGAAGCCTGAGACTTGCGGAATCGCATTTTCAGCTGCTCAGAAACTCATTTTTCCCAGCAAGTAGAAGGCTTTGCCAAATATGTGCTGTTGTTTCGTTTTTGATTAATTATGACTCTCTAACCAATTTTCATTCACTTTTTGCGCTTTCTAACAGTTTTTATGAAATTATGATTATGAAAAATTCATACTTTTGAAATAACTAATATTTTTGTGAAAAATGTCATATTTTGGTCAGAAAAATGTTTTGTTATATCATATCTCATCATAAAAATGTAAAATTATCATGGGCAAGTGCATGCTGTTGGTGCAAAAACGCTTGGTACGAAAAACCGCTTTCTCTTCATCCTAGAACCCTGAGACTTGCGGAATCGCATTTTCAGCTTTTAAGGAGCTCATTCTTGACAGCAAGTAGAAGGCTTTGCCAAATATGAGCTGTTGTTTCGTATTTGATTTATTATGATTTTCTAACCCATTTTCATTCACTTTTTGCAGTTTTTAAAGGTTTTTATGAAATTATGGTTATGAATATGAAAATTCACATTTTTAAATAACTAATATTTTTGTGAAAAATGTCCTATTTTGGTCTGAAAAATGTTTTGTTATATCATATCTCAACATAAACTTGTAAAATTATCATGGGCAAGTGCATGCTGTTTGTGCAGATTCGCTTGGTTCGAAAAACCTCGTTCTCTTCAATCTAGAAGCCTGAGACTTGCGGAATCGCATTTTCAGCTGCTAAGAAACTCATTTTTGACAGCAAGTAGAAGGCTTTGCCAAATATGTGCTGTTGTTTCGTTTTTGATTTATTATGACTTTCTAACCCATTTTCATGCACATTTTGCAGTTTTTAACAGTTTTTATGAAATTTTGTTTATGAATATGAAAATTCATTTTTTTTAAATAACTAATATTTTTGTGAAAAATGTCACATTTTGGTCAGAAAAATGTTTTGTTATATCATATCTCATCATAAACATGTAAAATTATCATGGCCAAGTGCATGCTGTTTGTGCAAAAACGCTTGTTTCGAAAAACCGCTTTCTCTTCATTCTAGAAACCTGAGACTTGCGGAATCGCATTTTCAGCGTTTAAGGAGCTCATTCTTGACAGCACGTACAAGGCTTTGCCAAATATGAGCTGTTGTTTCAGTTTTGAATAATTTTGACTTTCTTTGCACAAACAAATATTTCTATGAAAAATTTAATATTTTGTTCATTTTTCTTTTACGTATTTTTTTAATGAATTTTCATGAAATTACAATTATTAATTTGAAAATGTATATTTTCATAATAACTATCATTTTTTTATATAAACGCTTATATTTGTCAAAACATGTTACCATTGCTGTAATTGCAATTTTTAGCGTTTGATTTTATATATAAAAAAAAAAAAACTATATGAATATGATAAATCAAGAACTGTCAAAACTCAGTTTTATGAATGAAAAAATATCCAAAGATAATTTATGTATCCAAAAATAATAAATGTTCAAAAAAAAAATTCTTCAGTTTATTGTTTTTCGTTCACTTATTGCAATATTTAATGATTTTCAATTCAATTATTCTTCTAAATATCAAAATTCATGTTTTAAAAATAATGGTTATCTTTTTATGAAAGATTGCCTTATTTTTGTCAAAACATAGGTTTATTTTTTTTTCTTTTATGTAATGTCAATTTTTTACTTTTATTCTTAAAATGCTTATGAATTTTTTTTATTTTTAATTTTTATGAAAAAAGGCATAGTTTTGTCCAACCATAATTTGTCATGACACCTTTTTCATTTACTTATTGCAGATTTAAACGGTTTTTAATGAAAATTTGCTTTTGAATATGAAAATCATATTTTCCCAATAATAGTCATATTCTTATCAAAAAACGACATTGTTTTCAAACCACCATTTGTCATGTAACATTTTTCGTTTACGTCTTGCACTTTTTAACGTTTTTGACTAAATTATGCTTATAAATCTGAAAATTCATCTTTTCACAACTAATTTTTTACGATAAAGGTTAATATATTTTT
The DNA here is from genome assembly GCA_014706435.1 of Silurus glanis. Taxonomy (NCBI): domain Eukaryota; kingdom Metazoa; phylum Chordata; class Actinopteri; order Siluriformes; family Siluridae; genus Silurus; species Silurus glanis. The sequence goes on from JAAIIK010000136.1 coordinate 1,522,930, forward strand.
TTAAGAAATTATTATTATGAATATGAAATGTAAATTTTTTTTTTTATAAAAAATACTTTTTTTCAAACCATTGTTTGTCATCACGTTTTGCGTTGAACATTTGCACTTTTAACGTTTTTAGTTGATGATGCTTATGAATATGAAAAGTCAAATTTTTCACAATAACTTGATAAAACTTGATTTTTTCATATCATGTTATTTATTAACAGTTTTTCATGAAATTATTATGAATATGAATATGAAAATGTCATATGAATTCACAATTACTCATATTTTATGGTAAAGTTTAACATGTCTTTTTTTTATAAAAATATAATTATGAATAGGAAATTATATATTTTAATAAAAACATTTTATAAAAAAACCAAAATATTTATAAAAAAAAAAAAATCATTATTTTCAAACCATTGTTTGTCATATCATGTTTTGGATTTTAGTTAAATGATGCTAATGAATATGAAAAGTCATATTTTTCACAATAAATTTTACAAAACTGATTTGTCATATCGCGTTATTTTATTAAATTATTTCACTTTTTTAACAGTTTTTCATTAAATGATTCCTTTGTATATAAAAATTTATATTTTACCAATTTTTTTCATATTCATATTAAAATGGTCACATTTTTGCCAAACATGGTTATCATGAAACCTTTTTTCGTTCACTTATTGCACTTTTTTCAATGGTTTTCCATGAAAATATGCTTCTGTATATGAAAATGTATAGTAATTTAATTTTAATTAATTGCATATTTATGTAAAACGTCATAATTGTGTCAAACCATGGTTTGTCATGTGAAAGTTTTTTGTTTACGTATTGCACTTTTTAATGGTTTATAATGAAATTATGCAATAAAAATCCATATTTTCACAATAACATATTTTTATGAAAAAGTTAGTTTTTTATGAAATTATTTTTATGAATATGAAATGTAATATTTTAATAAAAACAATCTTTTTTTTTATAAAAGAAAGTCATATTTGTTTTAAACCTTTGTTTGTCATAACAGTTTTCGCGATGAACATTTGCATTTTTGTTAGATTTTTATCATGCCCAAACTTAATTCTGTCAGGAATCCACCTGCCACGCCCCCTTCGGCGGCTGTCAAACCTCAGCGTTCCCCGAAGCACCCTGCTTCTTCTCCCGTGCGTGCCCCGCCCGCACGGAGCTCCTTACCGTCATGCTAATCACACACACCTGGCTCTCATTCACTCCGCTCATCACCAGCCCCTACATAACCCCCACATTCTCCCGCACTCGGTGTCCGTTATTGTAGGTTCATGGTGGTATGTGTGTTCGCATATGCGTATCCCGCTACGTACCAACTCCTCCCGGACTCCTCGCTCGCTCCACGGCTGCGTTTACCTTGCAAAGCGCACCGCGGATTACCGACGCTTCTCCGTCGCTGCCTCCGCGCTGCGCTTCCTCCATAACGCACCGTGGATAGTATTTACGGACTGCCTCTCGCCAGTTCAGGACTTTGTGGGCCGCGCTCCCGGAGCGCACCACCGAATTATCCCTATCACTGTGGGTTTTTTGTGTTGGCTCTGCCTTTTTTGTTAATAAACACAGTTTGCTGATATTCCGGCTTCCGCCTCCATATCTACCACGTAACAAATTCTTAGAGAGGTTTTCCATACGAACTACGAAGCTCGTGGTGCCTTTTCTGATATCAGGGAAGAGTCACACAGCACAGCGAATGGAGCAATCTTCTTCGGTTTATTGCATGCAACAGACTAGTATATATATCTATACACATTGGAAAGAAAGCCTGACCTAAAGCTGTTTCCTGTTTGGATAAGAAGAAATACTAGCCGGAGATGTATGAGCCCAGATAAAGACTCCCTGTATACCTTACGTACTAACATC
>JAAIIK010000140.1:9279-19858 GCA_014706435.1 Silurus glanis
GTGTGTGTGTGTGTGTGTGTGTGTGTGTGTGTGTGTGTGTGTGTGTGCGTGTGTGTTTAAGCTCAGTCCTTGAATCCATCCACCAGAATTTAAAGGTATAATGTAAAGAGGTTTATTGTCCCGTAAAGAGGTTTGATGGTTGATGAAGTCGTAGAAGGTCGAGACTTGAGACTTAAACAAAAAACATCTGAAAGGTCTGGTAGCTCCAGAGTTTCAGGTTAAAACCTGAGCTCGGGTTTCTGTCTATGTCGTGGTTTCACATAATACCCAAAGTGTTTCCCATGAGTTCTCTGGTTTCCTCTGAAAACAAAGTGGTAGGTGGATCAGTGACTCTAAAATACCTTTAAAAGTGTGTGTGTGTGTGTGTGTGTGTGTGTGTGCATGCACTAAAGCATGACTGGTGTCATGAGTGTACTCTCTCTCCGATCCTGGTCCTGGAGAACCTGGTCCTCCACATTTCCTCCTGAACACTCCAGATTTATCTCATCAGGTGTGTAAGAGCTGAAGAGATCACTCCAGAGTAAATCGAGGTTCTTCGGTTCTCCAGGGGGCACGCTCTTTAACTCATGTTACATGATGTTCAGAAAACTGTATTGACCTGAACTTTGCCTGAGGGAGAAAAACTGTTATACATCTATTATTCATTTAGGAAATTGAGCAACAGATGTTCAGTCTGCTCTCCGGCAGAGTCTTTACTTATATCTATACAGTATATATAATCCAGGTGGAGGTGTGAGGTGTTCCAGGATGTTGGTGCACGTTGTGGAGGTGAAGAACGTCCTGAGGTGATGGTGTAACGCCTCACACCAAGCTGTGGGTATCATGATCTCGTCCCAGGATTGATCCTCTCGCTCTCTAGTAATAATGAAGCTGTTGGAGGTAAATCCTGGTGCTGTTTTTTTTTGTTCTATTTCTCATTTGAACGTTTTCTTCTCTAGTTGGATAAAATCCCCGTATTCACCATAGAAGTTCTACCACATGTAAAACTCCTCCAGTTCACTATGGTCATTAGGAACTTGATGTCTCTGTGGTACAGGTTTATCAACAGCGTAATCAGAACCAAATGCAAACTATTAGAAGAGCCTATTAGATGTTTGGATTGTTACAGAATATTTTAATGTATGAGGCTTAGTTCATTTTCCATCACACACACACACACACACACACACACACTCTCTCTCATCACAAATCTCCAAAAATATCATCAGGCTTTAGTTTGAGAACAATAGACAAAAGAATTTGCATTTCTGGATGTTTGGAAATGAGAAGTGTTGCTTCCTCTGTCATATCGTCTGTGCTCCAAATGCAGGTTCCTGATTGTTGCATGTTAGATATTAACCCTTAACCTCCGTCAGGTGCTGATGGTAAAACCTTCTGAGGAAGAAGCTGAACTGGTTTTAATGGCTCTAATGGGAATTGCATTGGTCTGAATGGAAACTGAAATTCTACAGGGAATCTATCGCCCTACATTTGATTCCAATAAAGTCCAATAAAAAACTTTTTAGGATACCATTAGGAGAATTAGGACACCGTAAGAACATGAGTAAGGAATACGAGGACACTATACAGGGAATTAGGACACAATTAGGGACCATGAGAACACTATTAGGATACCATTAGGGAACCTTGGGACACAATTAGGCTTCCTTAGGATACCATTAGAACATGATTAAGGACCATTAGGACACCATTAGGGAACCTTGGGACACGATTAAACATGATTAGAGACCATTAGGACACCATTAGTTACCAAAGGAACATCATTAGAAAATTAGGGGACCATTGAAACACCAGTAAAGATCCTTTGGACACCATTACAACATGAGAAGGGACCATGAGAACACCATACATGGAATTAGGACACAATTTGTGAGTATTATAACAGCATTAGGTATATTAAGGACACCATTAGAACATGATTAGGAACCATTAGGGCAACAATAAGGGGCCATTAGGACACTATTGAGAGAAGTAGGACACTATTAGGGGACCATTAGAACACAATTAAGAGAATTGGGACACTGTTAGAACATGAGTAGGGACTACTAGGACACCATTAGGGATTCATAGTACACCAGTAGGACATGATTAAGGACCATTAGAACACTATTAAGAGAATTAGGACACCATTACAAAAATAAGTAGGGACCATGAGGACACCAAACATGGAATTAGGACACCATTAGGGATTCTTAGGTCACCATTAGAGTATGATTAGGGACCAATTGGACAACAATAAGGGACCATTAGAACACCAACAGGAGATCATTAGGACACCATTGAAGAAAATAGGACACCAATAGGGGACCATTAGGACACTAATAGGGACCCTTAGGACACAATTAAAACATGATTAGGGGCCATTAGGACATCATTAAGAGAAGTAGGACACCATTAGGGGACACAATTAAGAGAATTGGGACACTGTTAGAAAATGAGTAGGGACTACAAGGACACCATTAGGGACCATCACAACATCATTAGGGATTCATAGTACACCAGTAGGACATGATTAAAGACCATTAGAACACTATTAAGAGAATTAGGACACCATTACAAAATAAGTAGGGACCATGAGGACACCAAACATGGAATTAGGACACCATTAGGGATTCTTAGGTCACCATTAGAGTATGATTAGGGACCAATTGGACAACTATAAGGGACCATTAGAACACCAACAGGAGATCATTAGGACACCATTGAAGGAAATAGGGACACCAATAGGGGACCATTAGGACACCAATAGGGACCCTTAGGACACAATTAAAACATGATTAGGGACCATTAGAACACCATTAAGGGAATTAGGACACAAATATGGGACCAAAAGAGCACCAACACCATTAAGGATCCTTAGGATACAATTTGAACATGATTAGGGAAGAATAGGGAACCAGTAGGGGACAATTATAATAACTTTGAGGGAATTAGGACACCATTAGGAAATTGGTGATTTCAATAGAGGAATTGGTGGACCACTAGAACTCCATTATGGATCCATAGGACACCATTGGAATATGATTAGGGACTAATAGGACACCATTAGATGAATTACCATTGGGGGACCAGTAGGGACCATTAAAACACCAATAGGACACCACTTAGACACCATTAGGTTTCCATATTTCATAAGGGAGATGTGCAGACCTGCAGTAACTACAGGGGAATTAAGTCAGTCACACCATGAAGTTCTGGGAAAGAGTAGTGGAAGCCAGGCTGAGAGAAGAGGTGACCATCTGTGAGCAACAGTATGGTTTCATGCCGAGGAAGAGCAGTGAGAATGTTGATGGAGAAGTATAGAGAAGGTCAGAAGGAGTTGCATTGTGTATTTGTGGATTTAGAGAAAGTGTACGACAGGGTGGAGAGAGGAGTTGTGGTATTGTATGAGGAAGTCTGGTGTGTCAGAGAAGTATGTGGGGGTGGTGCAGGACATGTATGAGGACCGTGTGACAGCAGTGAAGTGTGCAGTAGGAACGACAGACTGGTTCAGGGTGAAGGTTGGACTGCATCAAGGATTGGCCCTGAGCCCTTTCCTGTTTGCAGTGGTGATGGACAGGTTGATGGACGAGGTCAGACAGGAGTCTCTCTGGACTATGATGTTTGCAGATGATATTGTGATTTGTGGTGAGAGTAGTGAGCAGGTTGAGAAGAGCCTGGAGAGGTGGAGGTACACGCTGGAGAGAAGAGGAATGAGAGTCAGTAGGAGTAAGACAAAGTACATGTGTGTGAATGAGAGGGAGGGCAGTGGAGTGGTGCGGTTACAGGGAGAAGAGGTGGAGAAGGTGGAGGAGTTCAGGTACCTGGGGTCAACAGTGCAAAGTAATGGAGAGTGTGTTAGGGAAGTAAAGAAAAGAGTGCAGGCAGGGTGGAGTGGGTGGAGAAGAGTGATAGCAGGAGTGATTTGTGATAGAAGAGTATCTGCAAGAATGAAAGGGAAAGTTTATAGGACTGTGGTGAGACCTGCGATGTTGTATGGATTAGAGACAGTGGCATTGAGTAAAGGACAGGAGGTGGAGCTGGAGGTAGCAGAGCTGAAGATGTTGAGGTTTTCGTTGGGAGTGACGACGATGGACAGGATTAGAAATGAGTTTATTAGAGGGACAGCGCATGTAGGACGTTTTGGAGACAAGGTGAGGGAGGTGAGATTGAGATGGTTTGGACATGTGCAGAGGAGGGACATGAGTTATATTGGTAGAAGAATGCTGAGGATGAAGCCACCAGGAAGGAGGAAAAGAGGAAGGCCAAGGAGGAGGTTTATGGATGTGGTGAGGGAAGACATGCAGGTAGTTGGTGTGAAAGAGGCAGATGTAGAGGACAGGGGGGTATGGAGACGGATGATCCGCTGTTGCGACCCCTAATGGGAGAAGCTGAAAGAAGAAGAAGAAGGTTTCCATATTTCACTACATTTCTACAATGGGTTTCGTGGTTAAAAAGAATGATACAATATAATATAATGGTCTGTAATGGAATTTGTAAGAGAAACTGTTCAAGTTTCTGGGCTGGTTTTTCTTTTGTTTTTTTGTCCATCAGGGAACCAAAGCTCACAGAAACACTTGAAAGAAGGATTTCTCCTAATCCATTTTCTCTGTGTTTTACACACTTTGCTGGAGGTCATCGTTCTAAAACTGGACATTTGAAACGAGGAAGAACAAAAGAATGCAGAGTGGAAAGAGGAAAAAAAACACAAAGGCCTTCTTTTCTCTATTCCTCATTTATGCTGAAGCTTCATACAGATACGTGGCATGTCAGCATGGAGTAATTTATCAGGTAATATAACACACACACACACACACACACACACACACACAGCTGGTTATATTTGTGTGTACGAGTGTGTGAACTGTCCCTTGGTGCTTCTAACAGGAAGTTTATCACTTCCACACGATGACCACCATCACCACCACATGAACAAATACAGTACAATGCTAGAATAAGACTAAATAATTTTACACGTATGTCATCAGTTTCCTATAAATAAATGTTAACATTTTAAACACGGACGTTCAGTCTTTTACACAAGCAACAGGTCCGGCTGCAGACGCTCTGGTCTCGTGTTCAACCCAGGCTTTGTTGCTCAGGGCAACTTCTCCAGAGTTGTCATGGTAACATAAGGAATCTGAGATGGTTGTTTAATGCCACCTATTCCAAACACACACACACATTAGCAGTTTATCCAGTGCAGAAAAAGTATAAATTATTAGCGATAAATTTTAGGGATTTTTTTTTTTTGTGATTAGTGATCAAAAATCCACTTTTTCAGTTCAGTGTCAGCAAGGTGGAGTTGAGGATGGCTAAATATCTCATGGTCCAGCATTCCTGACAAGCTAGCATCCAGCTAACTAGCTAACAGAAATGAACATTGTTGTGATCTTATCTCAAGAAATATTGCATCAGTCTGCTGGTCTTTGTTTCACACTAATGGTTCATAAAACGTCGTTTTAAATACGAGTCACTGATGTAAATAAATCAGTATCCACTGAAAATGTGCATTTGCACATTCCAGGTTCTCCTGTGTTCCAGGTTCTTCTGGGTTTCAGGTTCTCCATATTTCAGATTGTCTACATTCCAGGTTCTCCCATATTTCAAGATTCAGGTTTTCCTGTTTTCCAAGCTCCCCTGTGTTTCTTGGTCTTCTGTGTTCCGGGTTCTCTACATTTCAGGTTCTCCATACTCCAGGTTCTTTGTATTCCAAGTTCTCTTATGTTACAAGTTTAACCATGTTCCAAATTCTAAAACATGCCAGGTGGCCTTATATTCCTGATTCTTCTGTGTTACAGGTTCTCCTCTAACCTCTGGATACCTCTGAGGTCTGGAAGGTAATGCTTCAGAGCTCGAAGCACGGCCAGCATCTCTAGGCAATTGATATGCCACACCTTCCACAGAGACCTTGGGCAGAGTATCCATTCATGACCGCCCCCATGTAAGGGAAGCATCTGTCAAAAAGCAATACATGAAGACCAGGAACTCTCCACACATCTAAGGCACGTAGGGCTCTAAGCATGACCATTTATTGTACCCTTTGGCCCTTTGAGAGACCCCTCGGATCCTGAGCTACCACTGGAGGGCCAAGTGGAACACATTGGACGCTGCTGCCATCAGACATAGCAATCTTTGGAACTGCTTCACAGTCAGTGACTGGCCTTCTCTTACTCTCTTGATGAGGGTGCTGGGGCCAGGCGGGGCACCATATACTGAGGTGCACAGCGCCCCTTCCTGGCCAGGTCCTCAGATGGTCCTTCTATTAATGATGATGGTCCTCAGATCCGTCAGCTCCCAGGGTTTTGGCCTAGAGCCCCAGTGCTCTGCCTTTGCAACTCTCTGTGCCCGGAGGTGCTGGGTTGAGGCTGCACCCGCTGAGCAATCCCTTGAGAGTGACGTGGGAGGAAGCGCTGGAACGCCGGCAAATACTTTTTGGCCTTCTGGAACCTATAGAGGACTGCATTGACGGCGTCGCCGAACAGGCCAGTCGGCACCAGAGGGGAGTCCACCAGCACAGCCCTTTCCCTGTCGGAAAGATCCAACAGGGTGAGCCATAGGTGCCTTTTAGTAGACACCAGGTCTACATGTACCGGCAAATGGCCCTAGCAGTCTCCTTTGTTGCCCTGAAAGCTAGATCTGTAGCACAGCAAAAAGGCAGACCCCAGGGTGGAGGAGGTGACGCAGGTTGCGGAAAGCACTCGTCAAGCTTACTGGATGGGCAAGCATTCTGCTGATCAGCCGGCCACTCGATGTCAAGTTTGGCAAAGGCTCGGGTCACCACCTTCAATAGCTCCACGAAGAGGACTGGCTGAGGCGGTGTATCTGAGGGCTCGCCGTCATCCATTCCCTTCCCCTCCTCAGAGGATAAGAGGAGGAGCTGCGTGCTCTCAACACAAAGGGAAGAAACCAGCGAATGGCGTGCTTCGAAACCTTGCGAGAGAACGCTGGACCCAGCAGATAAGGAAGGAGAAAGGGACAAGCCCATCTTCAAACCCTCTGCTAGTTCGACCTGCAAGCCCCAGGTCCTCAAACGCCGCTTTGCCTCAGTGAAAGTAGGGCCAGAACTGTGAGGAGCAGGAGCACCCTCCTCAAAGAGTGCTCTCCAGGAGCGGAACATTCGCTTCCGACCGGCCCGCATGAGGTTTACTGAGCTAGCAGCAGTGTGATTAATGAAAGGGACGACGAAAGGTAGCGATCTGTTCACAGTGGTAAATGCATGCATGGACATGCTGGGGCTGAAATGGGACAAACTGGCAGCTGTCACAACGGACAGGTGTCCAAATCTGACGGGGAAAAATGACTTTTGAAACTTATGCAAGACAAAGTGATCAGAAATTGGTATTTTTGCATTGTATTATACATCAGCATGTGTCAGTCAGTGCTAAAGATTACCCATCTTATTGATGTTGTGACTAAAATAGTTACAACATTGAGCATTGAATCACAGACAGTTTGTTGCACTTTTGGAGGAGCATGAGACTAAACATAGGGACATCGGCTACCACACAGCTGTCAGATAGCTCAGCCTGGGCAAAGTCCTAAAAAGAGTTTGGGACCTGAAAGCATTGATTCGAGAGTTTTGCGAGAAGAAAGGCAAAGGTATCCCAGAGCTCTCAGATGAGGACTGGATGGCAGATTTTGTCTTTGCTGTTGATGTGACTGCACTGATGAATGAACTGAAGACCAAACTGCAAGGCAAGTCCCTTTTTGTTCATGAAATGCACAGCCTGGTAAAGGCTTTCATGAGAAAGTTGCAGTTTCTTTCAACCCAACTGGAGAGCAACACTCTTACTCACATGCAAACCCTGAAAGAAGTCACACCATCAACTGATCACCTCCGCAGGTACTCATCCATGTTAGCAGCACTCCATGGTGAGTTTTCGAGGCGATTTGAAGATCTCAGAACACTCGAGGATGAAATGCACATGATTTCCTCTCCCTTTACCTGCAGTGTGGATAAGGCACCCAGTGATGTTCAGCTGGAACTAATTGACCTGCAGTCTGAGGCGATACTGGCAAAGCACTTTAAGTCAGGTTCACTTCTGGATTTTTACTCTTCTCTCAAGGAAGAGAACTTGCGAAGACGTGCTCAGAAGATGTTGGCTCTCTTTGGTTCTACCTACATTTGTGAACAAACATTCTCTGTGATGAAGTTTAACAAATCCAGGTATAGATCCTCTCTCACTGATGATCAGCTGTGCTTCGCATCTCCACCTCAGACATTCAACCTGACTTTGATGCCCTCTTTAAAGCCCAGCAGAGACAAGATTTCTCCCACTGAAAAATAATGTCACAATGGTAAAAATTTTCTCGTTCTTTATTAAATAAATGACTTTTTTTTTGTAAGGCAACTTCACTTTTTCATTGCTTCATCATAACATATACTCTTACCAGTTTGTCAAAACAATGCCATGTGCTGCTTTTCATAAAGAAATACAATTAATATTATGCAGAATTGAGTTCAGCCTTTTGGTTCGGCCCTCCACAATATTTTTTGTTTCTCATGTGGCCCCATGAAAAAATTAATTGCCCACCCCTGATTTAAAATATTTGTATTTGTTTGCATAATTCTAATTTGTTCTGTGCCAGATGGAGATCGGATATGGTAAGACATTGTGGTAAGACACTGTGAGTGCTTTATTTAACTGAAATATAATATCTAACCAAAGTTTTGTGGGTAAAAGCTTATAACAGGGGAATGTGCTTTTTTTTTTAACATCTCATTCCACATGTAGTCTCCATTTGCTCTTAACTTCCACTCTTCTGGGAGGATGTTCCACTAGATTTTGAGGAGATTTGTGGAGATTCATTCAGCTACACGGGTGCAGTCAGTGTTCACATTCATCCCAGAGGTGTTCAACAGGGTTGGAGCTTTATAGCAGGAGCTCTTCTACTCCAACACCCCTATGTAAAGCAGATCTTCATGGAGCTGGCTTTGTACACAGGATCATTGTCATGCTGGAACAGGTTTGGGTCTCAAAGTGAAGAGGAAATTCCATGATACAGCATCCAAAGACATCCAATACAATTGTGTGCCTCCAACTTTGTGATAACAATTTGGGGAAGAACCACATAAGACTGGAACAGATTGGAAAATATTAATGAAATGGCATGAGGAGCACTGGTTCCTTCAGAATCACCATGAGTGTGTGTGTGTGTGTGTGTTTAAAGTTTACGCTGCAGACTCATCATGTAGGTGTGATTTGATTAACACCTCTTTCTCTCCTCTCGCAGTTGCTGACATTTACGCAGTCAGACGTGGCATCTAGAATTGAGACACTGCTGACGAGGAACCTTCAAATATCACGCATTCGGAGGAGGTAGCAAAGTGTGTGTGTGTGTGTGTGTGTGTGTGTCCAGGAGACTGTAATGACCATCTCTGTGTTTGTTTTTTCTCAGCGTACTGGATGTCTACTGATGGTAAGACGAGTGTATTTGGGATTTTCTTTTACAGTTCATGAGGAAACACCTGAACATCCTGGTCTGAGTTAATGTTCACTTCAAACATCACAGGGTTCTTTTCCACCAGAAATCGTCCATGTTCTGGGGTTGGAACCTGGTTCTCAGCCAACACTGGGCTTAGGGCAAACTTGAGGCTATCAAAAACCATTTAGGTTTGGCTTGCTCATCAGGGATAAATGCACACCATTCACCTTGACTGTTGATTTCTGTAAAGCTGCTTTGAGACAATGTCTGTTGTGAAAAGCGCTATAGAAATAAACTTGACTTGACTTGACTTGACTAGCTAGTTGCCTCGTTTTCTAGTTGCCCCGTTTGCTAGTTACCCCGTCATAATAGCTCACCAGGTTTGAGAACAGGTAAGAACATGTGCACACCTGCATTCCACCACATAGGTTCCACCATTGTTTAGACATCCTGGTTTAGAGGGCAGGTTCCACCCCTTGTAGCGTAGCCTAGTGTAGTTAGCTAGTTTGTTGCTGTTTGCTAGTCAGGTTAGCTTCCAAAATGCAGCCTAGAGTAGTCCTTTTTTTCTATGTTCATGTTCTTTTGCCAGTGTGAGTCTAGTCGTCTTGTCACATTTGAACAGTGTGTGTTGCCGTTTTGTTTGTTTGTTACACAACAACACTTAACCATTAAAAGCAATAACTACTCCAACATCTTGGCAACAACTAAACTTTCTTTCGGCTTCTCCGGTTAGGGGGCGCCACAGCGGATCCTCCGCATGTTTGATTTGGCACATGTTTTTTACGCTGGATGCCCTTCCTAACGCAACCCTCCCCAATTTATCCGGGCTTGGGACCGGCACTGAAAGTGGCTGGGGTTGGTTCCCTGACCGGGGATCGAACCCGGGCCGCAGCGGTGAGAGCGCCGCATCCTAACCACTAGACCACCAGGGAACATCTTGGCAACAACTAAATTGTTATAATTCCCACACACCCCTAGGCCTAGCCAAGGTGGGAACATAACACACACATTGTGGTGACATTCGTGGCATTAGTGTGTCAAACATTTTAAGTAAACACACACACATGCACACACACAGTGAGGTGGCATTAGAGCGTTAGTGTCTTATTTCAATTTGTTGTTAAACACACACACACACACACACACACACACACACACACACACACACACA
>JAAIIK010000140.1:19868-32752 GCA_014706435.1 Silurus glanis
ACACACACACACACACACACACACACACACACACACACACACACACAATCACACACACATGTGCACACAAAAACAAGCACACGAATGCACACGCACACCCACACACACACACACAGACACACACACACACACACACACACACACACACACACACACACAGAATGTATTTGTTTTTGCATGACATCCACTATTATGTGGTTAAAAGCGTCACTGGTCTTTCAGACTCTGGTTACGACTGGTCTTTCTGGTCTCTGGTTACGTCGCTTCTGTCACTCAGGTGTTGATGATTCACTGGAAACACAGATGTGAATTTAGCTGTAAAGTTTGCTGACTAATACAAACACGCTGAAGCCCAACATGCGAAGTGCCCCATTGCTGGAGAATATGTCGAACAATATATTAGACGTTGATTCAGATTTTCACCAGTCTTACATGGATAGTTTGTGCTTTTCGAGACTTTCCAGCTTTCTTAAAGCCATGTTTTTTTTCTGAGAAAAAGAGAGAACACTTTAGAACATTAGAACTATGCAGACCCCGTATACGGAACCGAAATGTTATGGTGCAGATAGCATGATGATACAGAGAAAAAGAGAAGGATTTTTCTAGTGGTGGGCAACAGTGTCTGAAAAAGTCTTTGATTTTGAGAAAGAGATGGAATACTGTGTAAGGCTTCACATTTCCACCACACAAAACCTTCCTTTTCAACGTAGACTGAAGGAAGCAGTGGTGGTCCAGTCAGGGTCAGTAAAACCTTCTCTGTTGGCCTAAACACTATCAGAAGCACTGACCTACATTTACAACCTAATTTGGCCGAGGTACCAAATACACGGCTCGCCACTGGAAGGAAGGTGACGCTGGGTTTGGCAGCTACTGTGGGGACGGATGTTGTTCTGGAGCACGAATGGAGTGAAATGAAAAGAGACAACAGCGTTATAAACTTTTTGAAAGAGTTTGACTATCCTGAGCGAGATGCACTTCTATCAGAATAGCAAAAGCTGTCAAGGAAGGTTACAAAATCTTAAAAATTGTTTGCTGTGTGCCATTTTCCCAATAGTTCAGGCAACCTTTTTACTGATTAGCATGAAAATCTTTCTTAAAACAAAACAGAAAAGTGTCCAGGGGCATTACGCAAAACACAGACTGATCAAACCTGGTAATTCGAACGTATTCGTCTCCACTATCGCTTGTGCAAGATTTAAACTGTACCATTAGAGAGACCAATTGAATAAGCGTTGCTTTTACACAGACACCCACAGCGTTGGTTTTAAAAGCAGGCCAGGAGATCGGATGCCAACTTTCGAGCGATTATTTGGGGGGGTCTTACCAGCAAGCTAGATGACGGCGACAAGACTTTAGAGTACGATTGTAGAGTTTGTTTCCTTCCTTCATCAGGCAAAATTCATCTTTACTACGGTCCATTTTAATTCTCGAATCGATGACGATTATTAAAAGTTTATCCTGAAAAAATATGTACCCAATCAGGTGTCCTCCAATGGCAAAGTGGGCGGAGCTGAACTAGATACGTTCCATTTTTTTTACTCCCAGAGCCCTACCTACTATTTATATGAGTACACAAAGCTCCGCCCCTAATTAATTTTAGATTTTGATTCAAACAGCACACGTTTTAAGCTTGATACAGGCTGCATGTATGTTCCTGACAACACCACCACCACATACAACAACAACAACAACAACAGAAACACCAGGAATGAATTATCCCATCCTGTAAAATAGCAAAAGTGCTGTCGGCGTTTATTTTACGAATTTATCATTAATTATCTCGCTGTGCTGGAGGCTTACTGACCTCAGACTGACATAGGGGGCGGAGTCAGGGGGCTTTGGGGGCGTGTCTGTAAAAAGACTTTCAGATTGTAGATTCAGATTTTCTCAATCTTAAACAATTCTCCAGTTTATTTGTATTGGGAAGGATGTTAATAAAGCTACTAACCCCTTTAACTGACACTTGAGTGCAGAAGACGGAGGCGTTACGTAGGTGAGTCACTTTCATCAGCTCTGAACATTATAGTGATTTGCTACTGTTTTAAACTAAATCTTGTCTCTATTATCAAAACACCAGGTTTTAGTAAAATATTGGCACCCAGTGTTTCATTTGTAAAACCCAGCGCACCCACAGGAGCATCCCAGTTCAGGGGAATTTGGGTCGATCTGATGCAACGCAGCACCACAGGCCAAGAATAGATCAGATTTAGGTTGTCACACATAAGCGCTTATTTCTAGAAGGAATCATGTGCCTGAGACTGTTCTTTTATTATAACCTAATTATTAGATATCATTATATAAGCTTTTATTATTATTAGATTTAAATATGTACAGGTTTACATTGTGGTGTAAATGTCTTGTATTACAACCTGAAACATTTCATAAAAAAAACCAAAAACAAGTCAAATCTTATAATTGCATAAGTTTACACACCCCTGAATTAATAGTAAGCACTTTTTGATTGTAGTTAAATGAGTTTATTGGTTTATTCTGATATGTTTTTATTTGGAAGTGTGTTTTGGATCATTGTCATGTTGAAAGATCTTTTCTAGCAGAAGTTTCTGGAGAGAACTTGCCCGGTACTCAGAGTTTAGAGCATATCTCCCCCCCCCCCCCACTTGGTTTTGAGAAATACATAAGTATGGTCAAAAGTATTGGGACACTCACCTTTTCCATACATATGTGGTACACGGTGGTGGACATTCTGGATAGACAAAAGGTCTAAAGCCTCAGGAGCCCAATTCAGAAAAAAGAGGAAAGAAGTAGGGGAAAACGTGCAAAAGATGCAGGTGTGTGTGCAGTTTATCTGGTTATAAGAAGGTAGTAATGGATCATGCATTTAATGAAATGCTAAAAACTGTATATTACGTAGGTTATGCCGTGTTTCCTGCTGTGCTTTTACACATAGATTTGCATAACGTTATAACTTATAGTATGTAGTTTATCATAATGTGTGTGGCAACAAAACCATTCCAACCTTCTGTAACTGGTCCAGTTGGATTGTAGTTAAAACATCACAGCACAGTGATTGTACTGAAAAGGTTCAGTAATGAGAATTTTCAGTGCAGCTTCAAAGGTGTGTATTAAATTGTGCAGTAAATGTGTTCAGGGTGATATTTATACATGAAATGGAGCTCAGAAATGTATTTAAACTTGTGGATTGCACTGAGAACATGTTTTTACTCATCCAGTGGAAGCTGAAGCAGAGACGAGCTTTTCGAAGCTGAAACTAGTCAATGGGGAGATGTTGGGTCATGGTGTGGTTCACTCAGGGCTTCATTCAACCTAAAACAGCCTTTAGTGTATCTACTGATCACCAACATACAGTTCAGCATCAGTTCAAGCACAAACCCAGTTGCATGAAGATCTCTTTTTCAAAGGTTGGAAGATGTTGCTCTAAACCCTATTGAACGCCTTTGGGATGCATGTGAACGCTGACTGCACCCCAGGAACCTCCTCTCCTCACCTCACCTCACCTCACCTCACCTCACCTCACCTACCTGACTTTATTACCACCCTTGTGACTGAATCTCCAGAAAATCTAGTGGAACATCTTCAGAGAAGAATGGAGCTTATTATAACAGCAAATGGAGACCAAATGCAAAAAAAGAAGCACATAGGTCAGGTGTCCATAAACTTTTATCCATATAGTGTATTTTTTTTTCTCTACAACACACGTGTTTTTAATAAAAAAAACTTGATACTTTTTATCCGTTTATAGTTGCCTTTAAGGTCATGGAGAGCCCACAGTATAAACAGTTATTACCTCAAAAATCTTTGCAAATGGAATAAACACGTACAGGTAACCGGATACTCTGAGGCGTTTATTTTTTTTAAACCGGGTTATAATTAGTTATAGCTGTGATGCGTCTGCTGTAGAAGTCATCATCGATGGTGAGAACATTCTGACCAATCAGAATCCACAATTCCAGTGCTTCAGTATCGTTTATGACGGATTCTCACGAGCATGACGAGAACAAAGTTCGGTGATGACGTCATCGCTCATGACCCTGACGTGCGCTCTTGGTCTCCTCTACCTCGCCTTCATCTTCGTCGTGAAAGTGGATGTGAGGAAAATCCATCTGCTGCTCCATCCAGTGAGCCACCGCCAGCAACTTCCTGTCCTGGAGGTGCCGGCCAATCAGCTGCAGGCCGACAGGAAGTCCTCGGCTGGAGAGGGATGTAGGGACGGTGACAGCGGGGAGACCTGGACACCAGGAGACATGTCAGAGGTTATTATTTCTTTTGAAAACACATGAGAACTTGTAAAATAGCGTAAAATGCAACTAAAAACAGATAAAAAAGTAACTTTGATCATTAAAGAAGATCGGTGAAACACGTGAGGACGTTACATCGTAATTTCTATCCGTTTTCTGTTGCATTTTACGTTAGGAAACAAGTTCTCATGTACATTTTAGCAGCTATAATCGTTCGCCGTCCGTTTGAACAAGCTGCTACTAATTAAACGATCTGCAGCTTCTAAAATGTCTCCTGTTTAGTGCGAGCCTGAATATACGAGATGGAATCAAAATGTTTCGAGACTCGCTCTGTTTAAAAGAAAGTACTTTATTGATCTACGTTTATACGCCATCACCTTTTAATTAGTCCCGATGTACACAGGACTCAAGAAAGTCGGTGCTCCCTGTGACTGTGTGTGCAGCCTTGTGCTGCCATCTGTTGGTGTGTTACAAAACTAGTCTCTGCTAATAGAGATTCGATTTATTTTATTTATTAGCTCAAGACACAGGAAATGAAGCGGTAGTCGACTGGATGTCTTTCAGACCGCCGTCTAGACTTCCAGACTGCCGTCTACGACATATCCATTTGTCGCACTGCTCAATTTTGCTCATTAACGAGATGTTTTTTATACAAATAAAGCCTTTCATGACTCCGCTTTATTCTCTTACCAAAACTTTCAGGCAACCAAAATGAGCTTTAATCAGGGGACGTTGACTTTCACTATAATTATAAATATAGGATTATGGCTAATTACTGTCGTGTGATTGGTGGAGGTGATCACGTGATGTCCCACCTGCTAAATTGACCGGCTGGGTGAAGATGTCGTCCTGAGCGCTGCGAGTGCGATTGTCTTCCTGGATGAAGTCCCGGTACGTCTGTGCGTCGCTCAGCGTGGTGGGCGTGAGGAGGACGTCCACGCCCGAGGAGAAGACGCGCCGGAAATCCTCTGCGATCAGACGCCTCATCTGCTGCGCTTTCACGAAGTAGCGCTCGTAGTTCCTGCACACACCAGATGTTCATATTGAGCAGGATGGTCACGAAGTTCTGAAGATTAGTTACGGTAACGGGAGCAAAATTTTAACAGGAAGTCCCTCACTGTTTCAACAGGAAGTAGTTTCCCGAAAGGATCCTACGCCGCACGACGTCATTGAAGCCCTCGTGCCGCGTGGTGGCGTACAGCGCTTCAGTCGAGCTTTCTACTGCGCTGCGGTGACCTGCAACACACACACACACACACACACACACACACTAGTGAAAATTCATCAGACGGCTGCGATCTGTTCCTCTCTCCAGCACCTTATTCGTTCCTTTTCTCACCGTACTGCAGGCCGTCAAATCGCGCCATGTTGGACGCCACCTCGCAGCAGCAGAGCACGTGGTAGCAGACGATAGAGTACTGAGTGTGAGGGAGAGAAACCTCACGCACCTGTGCCCCGGCTCGCTCAAACATGGCCGCCACACGGTTCCACTCGCGCAGCGTCCCGGCCGACAGACCCGGAGCGTGGTACTCCTGCAAAGCAAGTCATATACAGATTAAAGCGGTGGTATGTAACATTTCTGGCTGCTTGAAAATGTAATGAAACACAAAAATGAAATCAATAACCCATCAGAAACCAACGTCTTCCCTTCCAACCCTTTACCTCTTATTTAAAAATCTCTTAAAGGGGCGGTGCTTATTTCTGGGCCAGAAAACCTGTAACTCAAAATGATCTGGCAGCAATAAGCTGCCACTCCCACAGTTCTGTTCACTGAGAGTGTGAGACAGGATCTAAACTACAACACGATGTCAGTGATTAGCTAAAGGTCACGTGAGGTCACGTGAGGTTACCTTGGGGACGCCCACGCAAATATCCCTGACATCAAAGTCCTGAGGGAGCGCAGCAGCGGGAGTGTCAGAAACCTTGACCGTAGTCGAGTCCTTTTCATCCACGCCCTGAAGAACCTCTGGAATACACAGGTCATACACATACAAATAAATAAATAAACAAGCAACCAACCAAATCAATAAATCAATAAATAAATAATAATAATAATAATAATAATAATAATAATTGTTTTTATTCTTCACTGGTATCAGTTAACATTTTTCTTTTCTTTTCTCCACAAATATAATTAAAAGATTACTAAAATATTTTCAGTTTGCCTGAAAATTTTGTAATATTTCTTTATTACTTATTACATGATTAGAATCATAAAATTAAAAAAATATTTAAAATAAAAAATTATTAATTATTTAAATATTTATTTATTAATTAATACATGATTAAAAATCATAAAATGTAAAAACATATTTAAAATAAAAAAATTATGAAATCTTTTATTTATTTATTTATTTTTATTTACTCTAATATTTGATGCAGTAAGGGGTAAAAAAAAAAACGAAAGTAAAGCATCTGCAATGATTTGTAAAAAAAAATAATATTGGTATAAAATTGTAAAATAAACTGTAAAAATGAAATAATTGTTTAATTTAAAGCTGTACTGAAAGGCTGGTGAAAGATCACTCGGGGGGAATATTATCTTCTTCTTCTACTTCTTCTTTCGGCTGCTCCCATTAGGGGGCGCCACAGCGGATCATCCGTCTCCATACCCCCCTGTCCTCTACAGCTGCCTCTTTCACACCAACTACCTGCATGTCTTCCCTCACCACATCCATAAACCTCCTCCTTGGTCTTCCTCTTTTCCTCCTGCCTGGTGGCTCCATCCTCAGCATTCTCCTACCAATATAACTCATGTCCCTCCTCTGCACATGTCCAAACCATCTCAATCTCGCCTCCCTCACCGTGTCACCAAAACGTCCTACATGCACTGTCCCTCTAATAAACTCATTTCTAATCCTGTCCATCGTCGTCACTCCCAACGAAAACCTTAACATCTTCAGCTCTGCTACCTCCAGCTCCACCTCCTGTCTTCTACTCAATGCCACTGTCTCTAAACCATACAACATCTCAGGTCTCACCACAGTCCTATAAACTTTCCCTTTCACTCTCACAGATACTCTTCTATCACAAATCACTCCTGCTATCACTCTTCTCCACCCACTCCACCCTGCCTGCACTCTTTTCTTCACTTCTCTAACACACTCTCCATTACTTTGCACTGTTGACCCCAGGTACCTGAACTCCTCCACCTTCTCCACCTCTTCTCCCTGTAACCGCACCCCTCCACTGCCCTCCATCTCATTCACACACATGTACTCTATCTTACTCCTACTGACTTTCATTCCCCTTCTCTCCAGCGCGTACCTCCACCTCTCCAGGCTCTTCTCAACCTGTTTACTACTCTCACCACAAATAACAATATCATCCGCAAACATCATAGTCCATGGAGACTCCTGTCTGACCTCGTCCGTCAACCTGTCCATCACCACTGCAAACAGGAAAGGGCTCAGGGCCGATCCTTGATGCAGTCCAACCTTCACCTTGAACCAGTCTTTCGTTCCTACTGCACACTTCACTGCTGTCACACTGTCCTCATACATGTCCTGCACCACCCTCACATACTTCTCTGACACACCTGACTTCCTCATACAGTACCACAACTCCTCTCTCCACCCTGTCGTACGCTTTCTCTAAATCCACAAACACACAATGCAATTCCTTCTGTCCTTCTCTATACTTCTCCATCAACATCCTCAAAGCAAATAATGCATCTGTGGTGCTCTTCCTCAGCATGAAACCATACTGTTGCTCACAGATGGTCACCTCTTCTCTCAGCCTGGCTTCCACTACTCTTTCCCATAACTTCATGGTGTGACTGATCAACTTAATTCCCCTGTAGTTACTGCAGGTCTGCACATCTCCCTTATGTTTAAAGATCGGTACCAGCACACTCCTTCTCCATTCCTCAGGCATCTTCTCACCTTCCAGAATCCTGTTAAACAATCTGGTTAAAAACTTCACTGCCATCTCTCCTAAACATCTCCATGCTTCTACAGGTATGTCATCTGGTCCAACCGACTTTCCACTCTTCATCCTCTTAATCGCTGCTCTCACTTCCTCTTTACTAATCCTATCCACTTCCTGCTTCACCATCTCCACATCATCGAACCTTCTCTCTCTCTGATTTTCCTCATTCATCAGCTGCTCAAAATACTCCCTCCACCTTCTCAACACACTCTCCTCACTAGTCAACACATTTCCATCTCCATCCTTTATTGCTCTAACTTGCGGCACATCCTTCCCAGCTCGGTTCCTCTGCCTGGCCAATCGGTACAAATCCTTTTCTCCTTCCTTAGTGTCCAACCTCTCATACAGCTCCTCATATGCCTTTTCCTTGGCTTTCGCCACATCCCTCTTTACCTGCTGCCGCATCTCCTTGTACTCCTGCCTACTTTTCTCATCACTCTGTCGATCCCACTTCTGTTTTGCCAACCTCTTTCTCCTTCTGCTCTCTTGCACTTCCTCATTCCACCACCACGTCTCCTTGTCTTCCTTTCTATTTCCAGATGTCACACCAAGTACTTTTCTAGCTGCCTCCCTCATCACTCCTGCAGTAGTTTCCCAATCATCCAGCACCTCTTCACCACCACCGAGCCCCTGTCTGACCTCTTCCCTGAACCTCACACTACACTCTTCCTCCTTCAGTTTCCACCATCTTATTCTTCTTTCAGTCCTCACTCTCCTCCTCTTCATCTTCGCCTCCAAAACCATCCTACAGACCACCATCCGATGCTGTCTAGCTACACTGTCCCCTGCCAACACCTTACAGTCTCCAATCTCCTTCAGGTTGCATCTCCTACATAGAACATAATCCACCTGTGTGCACCTTCCTCCACTCTTATACGTCACCCTATGATCCTCCTTCTTCTTAAAATACATGTTCACCACTGCCATTTCCATCCTTTTAGCAAAATCTACCATCATCTGCCCTTCCACATTCCTCTCCTTAAAGCCATACCTACCATCACCTCCTCATCACCTCTGTTCCCTTCACCAACATGCCCATTAAAGTCTGCCCCAATCACCAATCGTTCTTTCCTAGGTTCACCTTCTACCACTTCATCTAATTCACTCCAGAATTTTTCCTTCTCCTCCATCTCACAACCCACTTGTGGAGCATAGGCAATGATGACATTTATCATCATCCCGTCAACTTCCAGCTTCACGTTCATCACCCTATCAGAAACTCTCTTCACCTCCACTACACTCTTACTGTACTCTTCCTTCAGAATCCCCCCTACACCATTTCTCTTTCCATCCACACCATGATAGAACAGTTTAAACACCTCCAATGTTCCTGCTCTTACTCCCTTTCCACTTGGTCTCCTGAACACACAACATATCTACCTTTCTCCTCTCCATCATATCAGCTCCCTCTCTCCCTTTACCAGTCATAGTACCAACATTTAAAGTACCAACCAGAACCTCTACTCTCCTCCACTTCTCCTTTCCCTGTCGCCTCTGTAGATGTCTTCCTCCTCTCCTTCTTCTCCTTCAGCCAACCGTAGCCCAATTTCCACCGGTACCCTGTCGGCTAACGATACCTGTGGCGGTCGTTGTTAACCCGGGCCTCGACCGATCCGCTATGAAATTCTTAATCGTGACCCGCATATTTGATTTGGCACATGTTTTACGCTGGATGTCCTTCCTAACACAACCCTCCCCATTTATCCGGGCTTGGGACCGGCACTAAGAGTGCACTGGCTTGTGCCTCCCTAATGGCTGGGTTGAATATTATAATATTTATAAATATAGATGAATAAAATAAGGGAATGTTACTGAGTGTGATGGCGGTGTCGTGGACGCTCCTGCTCATGATGCCCGGGACGTCCATGGAGTTAACGAGGGGGATGAGGCCGTGACGAGACAGAAGACCGTAACTGGGCTTCAGAGCCACGACACCACACAGAGAACCGGGGTTCCGAGTAGAACCACCAGTATCTGACCCCAGTGCACTGAGGGAGGGAGACAGACAGATAAACAAATTATATTTAAATTTATTGTAATATTTATAGAATTTGTTGCATTCTTAAATATTTTATTTTATATATATATATATATAAATATTTATGAAAATTTCTTTAATTATTACATTTTATTACATTTCTATTATTTATTTATTAAAACTTATTAAAATACCAGATATATTGAATGTAATTTTATTACAATGATTTAAATTATTACATTTTTATTACATTTCAATATTTCTCTGAATTTAAAATTCTATTAAAATTACATTATAAAAGATTCATTTTTAAAAATAATTTAATAAAGTAATTATTTCAATGAAATTTGGAAAATAATTATTAAGGTAATATAATTGATTGTAATTTATAATACGTGTAAGAAGAATTCCTATAATATTTATTTCATTATATATAGCCAAAAGTAAGTGCACCCCATAACCATCACCATCTGGTCCAATCTCATTCCTGCTGCCATTATAACAACCTCCTCCACTCTTCTGGGACGGCTTTCCATGGGGTGACTGTGGGGATTAGTGATCCTTCAGCTAGAGGTCAGACACTGATGTAGGAAAAGGTGAGAAGTCTCCAGTTCCAGTTTATTCCTAAGGTGATTGGTGATGGTTGAGGAGAATAGGGCTCTGTGCAGGACACTCAAGTTCTTCCACTCCAGCCTTCATACCAACCATCATTTTCTTGTGTATGTACAGAGAGTGTGTGTGGTATTCTCACAGGAAGCTGCTCAATGACGCCACAGCAGCCGCACTTCCTCCTGAACTCCCGCCTGTGATCACCCAATCCGTATCCGGATCTGCTGCATGGGGGTTGTGGGTTCGGTACAGAGAAGTGTAACTCCAGGGGTTTCTCACAGGACCAAACACTCCATCAGTGCTGCCTGATCTGGGGGAGAGAGAGAGAGAGAGAGAGAGAGAGAGAGAGAGAGAGAGAGAGAGGGAGAGAGAGAGAGAGAGAGAGAGAGAGAAAGAGAGAAAGAGAGAGGGAGATTGCAAAGAATTCTCCATGGTTCTGATGATTTCTGGTTTCACGCTCAGGTATGTTTAAAACAATACCCCATCGCAAACTCATCCAGGTTGGTCTTCCCGACGAGCACCGCCCCCTGATCCACCAACTTCTGCACCACTGTGGCAGTAAACGGAGGAACATAACCTGCAACATCGATGTGGAACGGTTACTCCATCGCATCTCCGGCGTTTAAGTTATTTTTATTTCATCGGCTCACCTCGTAGCATGCGGGAGGCGCACGTAGTCTCTACGTTCTCGGTGCAGAAGTTGTCTTTTATGGAGAAGGGAATCCCGTCCAGTGGGCTGAGAGGTTTACCTGCGGTACAGGATTCACCTGGTTTAAAATCATCAAAATCTGAACCTCCATTGTAACAGCTTGGTGTGGTGATGATGATGGATTAGGAGGTGAAAGATATCAGGGTTTCCTCTCAACTCTTTAAAGCATGTTTGGTGGATTGTTGACTCCTAAGTGTAAATACAGTGTCTGTGATGTTTTTGTGTCCCATCGAGTTTCGCCTTATGCCTTAGATCAAGTGAATAAGCTTCTCTGTTTATCTGTGTCTTTCACACACCCTTACACACCTGTTATACACCCTCACACACCTGTTATACACCCTCACACACCCGTTATACACCCTCACACACCCTTACACACCTGTTATACACCCTCACACACCCATTATACACCCTCACACATCCTTACACACCTGTTATACACCCTCACACACCCGTATACACCCTCACACACCCGTTATACACCTGTTATACACCCTCAGACACCCGTTATACACCCTCACACACCATTACACACCATTATACACCCACACACAGTTATACACCCTCACACCCCCTTACACACCTGTATACACCCTCACACCCCCTCATACACTCACACATCCTTACACACCATTACACCCGTTATACACCCTCACACCCTCGTTATACACGCTCACACATCCTTACACACCCATATACACCCTCACACATCCTCACACACCCTCACACCCTTATACACCCTCACACACCTGTTATACACCCTCACACATCCTTACACATCCGCGCACACCCTTATACACCCTCACACACTTATACATCCTCACACACCCCTATAAACCCTCACACACCATTATACACCTTCACACAAATATACACCCTCACACATCCTTACACATCCGTGCACACCCTTATACACCCTCACACCCTTATACATCCTCACACACCCCTATACACCCTCACACACCCTTATACACCCCTACACACAGTCGTATACACTCCTATACACCCCTACACACCTCTGAGCAGCCTGTGATCCGCCTCCTGTGCCTGTCTCATCGCCAATTCCTCTGTAACACTGATGTAGGCATTGAGGTGGCGTGTCTTCTTGATGCGCTGCAAACATCTCCTGCACAGCTCCGTAGCCGAGAGCTTTCCATCCCTCAGAGCTGCAGACACCTGAGGAAACATCACATCATACAAACTTCTCTCTCTCTATATTTATTATCAATCCAACACCCGGTAATGACCTACACTCTATAATATTCAACAGGAAACACAATACATCATGTTACTATATTAAAACGTGGCAAAGTAAATAAACAATACACATTATAGTACGTTATACGTTAAGAATTAAACACTAAATATATAACTAAAATCGTAATTTTAGACAAAAGAAACGTACAAATGTAAACAAATTTCTGATTTCAACCTATCCTGG
>JAAIIK010000140.1:75807-88594 GCA_014706435.1 Silurus glanis
GTATAGTGTAGTGTAGTATAATGTAATATATAGAGTGGTATAGTGTAATATAGTATAATGTTTTTTTTACTGACTAATTTTATAATTTTTTGTTATTAGACTCAGATTTTTAGAATTTGTTTTTGCAGAAGATGAAATGAAAGTGTGGAGGATTTTGGCCGTATTTGGTCGTAGGGATCCTGTAAAGCTTCAACCACTAAACATCAAAACCATAAACACCAGATCACAGGGGATTAAACTGCTAAACAACGACACACACCGATACTCATACCGGCTAAAACTCAGGCTCCGGAAATTCCCTAAATCCTTCCCGCGATTTAATTATGCTGTTCTGTTTCTCAAGCACAAGCGGAAAAGCAGCTCGAGCTAAAACCTCACAAATCTCATAATATAATAATAAAATCTAGCAGGGATACGATTAATGATTTAATGGTAGTGGTACAGTTATTTAAAAGAATTAAATGCATATAAATAAGGCAGAATAAGACAGAATTTGGCCATATGCTAAATAATTTAACATATAGTAAATACTTCAACATTTTATTATTAGAAAGGAGTATTTACTATAATTGTTATATCTCTTATTTACAGAAATAAATTTTAGTCTCATTCTGATTGGTCAGAAGCTACGGATTCATTTCCATATATATCAGTTTAGTATTGTGTTCGTATGTAAACATTATACAGAAATATCTTGGCATTATAGTACAGTGTATAATTTAAAATAATGCAGTGTAGTATTCTATAATATTAGAATTCTATAGTAGTATAGTGTAGAATTGTGAAATAGTGGACTGTAGTGTAGTATTGTGTAGAATTCTATATTAGTGTATTATAGTGAAGTTGTTACGATGGGTTTCTGAAACATGTTAATTGGTTTCCTCTCAACTAGCTTCTATGCAGTTAATAAGGGATCTCTATTCTAAACGAATCATGATGTTACATTACACAAAGCTCCTCGGCTCTCTACAGGTTCCTGAGACCTCCGAAATATCTGGCACACACTGATGTGTCAAATCTGAAATCCTGTCCCGTGCCAATTTCATGTTCCATCCTGAACCTTCAGCACGACAGCTTCTGACTTTCACACAAGACCGATATTATCAGCTCCTTCTCAAAAACGGTGGTGAACGCAGAGTTTCAGAATATTTCTGGAAGCTTGCGTAGACCCGTGTAGTAGAATAAACGTGTGAGTCAATAGCAGGAGTCGCCTGCGCTCACAACCGAGAAACGTGTCGACCTTAAACCTGCTGAGATTACACGAGGGGAAAACGTTCACGCTCTCCCGTCTATAGCGAGCGCAATCTTTATCTCCAATCAGGAGAGGCTTCAGGTGTTTTACACAAAATATCAGCAATGATTTAGAACCTCTTACCCTCACAGCCAGACGAATGGAACCAATCACCATCGGTTTGTTCGGAATGGGAATCCCGTCTGGACCCACTTCCTGGTTAGGTTCCGGCTCCGCCCACTCGTTCACCAATTCCGTCGGCCCTTCCTCCAGTGCGATGACCCGTCCTTGGAATCCCGGCTTTTCATAGAGCAGCCAACTGGACAGAAAGGAACGTCGCTAATGAGCATTCCATGATACGCAATATTTGTGTACAATCAGACGTGAGATGTGTAATGATGTTTACCCCAGGCAGGGTATTTACATTAGATAGGTGTTCTTCTCTCTCAGAGGAACACAGTCATCGTTAGTCATCGTTCTTCTGAGTCACATTAAAGACTCTTTTAGATGAATGAATGAATGCTCTTCTCTAGTTCTCTAGTTGCTGACTTCTGCCTCTGTTTTTGCCCCTTGGACTCTGTTTGCGTGTGAATTCCGCCTGGTTTTGACTTTATTTTTGCCCATCGTTTTGGATTTGATTGCTTGGTTTAATTAGCTGTTTTTATTGCACTTGCGTTCGCTTTTGTAAATTTCATTTAATTTCCAGCTTCAATGTTTAACATTTTAAGGTCCTTACAACTTAATTACATTTGATTTGAATTGAATAAAGTTTTAACAATGGACATCATCACAAAGTTGCTTTATGGAAATAAACAGATGAAGAATAATCATTTTAACTACAGAGTCTGGAGCAGATTATCATGATCGGGATCGGTGTGTTCGAGCCGCCATGATCTCACTAAACTGACGAGCAGGCCGGGGGATTTCCTGGAATTCGCTCTTCCACAAAGCAAAGACTTTGTTTTGCATTAAAGTTTTTTTTTTTTAACTACAGTAGGAATTCCTTCAGGGGAGGGTGGGATTAAAAAAACCTTATTACGTTATGCAAAGGCGATTAACGGTCCATTCAAACAATCGTCTTTCCCACTTTCCCACGTAAAATACTCCCGTTTACTCCGGTGAAAAAAAAATCGGACATTTGTTTCCCTACTAAGCAAAACTTCTCACCATCCTCTGATGGCTTTCAGAGAAATAACAGGCGAGAGCTGTAACGACGTGGCGTCATCGACGTCCCTGAACACCTCGTACGCCTCGCCGCCGAACTCGGCTCGCTGGAAGATGACCAGCTGTGAGGAAACACAACCTCGTTAGACTCGGCGAGAACATTGTTTAATCACGGTGCAGAATGATTTGCTACAGTACCTTCCCGGGTCGCTTGTGAAACTCTCTGACGGTTGTTATCTGCAAAAGGAAATAAAGTTCTTGGTTACGCCATAACATTACTAGCTGCGACTTTACTTATATGATCGATATGTGCTTTCTGAACATCTCATTCCACATGGAGTCTCCATGTGCTGGTATAATAGTCTCCACTCTTCTGGGAAGATGTTCCACAAGATGTTGTGGAGGTTCATTCAGATGCAAGGGTGTTAGTAAAGTCAGATACTGATGGAGGTGAGAAGGTGAGGAGGCCTGGGGTGTTCACATTCATTCGTGTTCAATAGAGCTCGATAGCAGGAGATCATCCACTCCAACCCATGGAAAGCAGATCTTCATGAACCTGTATTTGTGAACAGGCTTGGGCCAGGCCTCCTTACCTCACCCTACATCAGTACCTGACTTTACGAACACCCTTGGGGCTGAATAAATCTCACAAAAATCACCACAGAATCTAGTGGAACATCTTCCCAGAAGAGTGGAGGATTTAAAAAAAAAAAAAAAAAAAGCAAACCCTCCTAGATGAAGTGAAGGGAAAATTCCGTGCTGCAGCATCCAGACACGATTGTGCAATTATGAGCCTCCAACTTTGTGGGAACAGTTTGGGGAAGAATCACATCTGAGTGCAAAAGTCGGGTGTCCCAATACTTTTGCCATAAAGTGAATCACAAGAACCATCCAAGGTTCTTCTATCAATATTGTTCCTCAGAGCATTATCGTTCCTCTTCGTCAGGGGAAGTGGGAGATCAGTGGTTAAGGCTCTGGGTTACTATTCGGAAGGTCGGGGGTTCAAGCCCCCGAATGGCCAAGCTGCCACTCTCAGGGCCCTTGAGCAATTAAACCTGATTAAATGTGGAGGCTGTGAGGTTTATGGATGTGGTGAGGGAAGACAGGGGGGGTATGGAGACAGATGATCCGATGTGGCGCCCCCTAATGGGAGAAGCGGAATGAAGAAGAAGAAGAAGAAGAAGAAGCAGAAGAAGAAGAAATGTGGATGCTGTGCATGAAAGAACATCGAAAATCAAACATTCTGAAAGGTTTATATGAGCACCAGCATCTAACATGGGAGTTGGTCTTCAAAAGGAAGGGGAGTGGCACCTTAATGTACCCTAAGATTCAGGAGAAGTTTATACTACCTGACCAATAAGCCAAAGCCCTGAGGGTGTACATTCCTCCTGCTCTGAGTATATAATTCATGATCTGAAACCTGAGAACCGAACATGATTGTACAGGAAACAGGAAATCTTACACCATGTTCCTACTCACCTGAGTGTGTGCAAGTGATGGCAATTTGGTTTGTTGTTCTGGTGGTTTGGGTGGAAAGATTGATGCTGGAGGCTCCGGAAGCTTGTTCAGACCTGTGTTTGTGTCAGGGGCTTCAGAGCTGACTTCCATCGGGATTCCCTTGAACACAGAAGATGCTTCTAGGCTTTGAGAGCCACCTGAATTGTCGGATTCTTGATCCTTTTTCAGGGATTTCCCCAGAACATCTTGAAGTTTGATTTCGGAGAAGTTTGGAAGGGGTGGAGTCGGTGGACTCTTTGGTGAATCAACAGGAACTCCAGGAGGTATCACAAGATCCGTCAAGTCCTCTTCTGCCCTTCCCAGAGGTGCAACTTCAGACGTCGTCACGTGCATGTCTTCTGATGTCAGAACTTGTTGGGATGCTGTAGGAGACGAGGACCCACTGGAAAAAGCTTCAGTTGGAGGTCTCCGTAAGTTAGAAGTGTTCATGAGGTTTGAAAGGATGGACATTCTTTCTAACCGTGAAGACACTTTTGCAGGAGTTTCAGCACTTCCTTGATCTGCTCCATTCTCCTTATTGTCTGCCGTCTTTTCCTCTTTGTCTTTGTCTTGTCCTCGCCTGGAGGCCAACGCTTTGAAGATCATACTGTCTTCGGTTCCTTTGCGTTTCAGAAGCTGTTTATTTCTCACATCTTCGCTATTCTTCTTGATCAACATGGCCGGAGAGGGATCTTTTGGGCCTGTGGTTTTCCTAATCCCAAACTTAAACTCCTCAGGATCAAAGGTTTTCTCAAAGTGATCTTCTTTAATAGCAGGCAAGGCAAACGGAGGTGAAATCATCCTGGACTTGCTGTGCTTCTTAGGAGGAAAAGAGAAAGGAGAGCAGAGTTCTTTGATTTTGCGTATGAAGTCTTCCGAATCGTCCGAGGTTTCCAGGAGGCTTTCGTCACTGGCCGAACAGTCCATTTTCCTCTCCATTTTATTTTGCTTCTTTTCAAAACCCTGGTCGACATCCAGCCAGCTCGATGGAGACTCGTTTTTCGAAAACTGTTTCGAAACCAAAAGAAAGTCCTTAGCGGTCATTTTCGGAGGAGATGATTTCTCCGGGTCTGGGGAATTCTGAGATTTCTTGGGGTCGAGATTCTGTTGCTGGATGATGGTGCTGGTTTTTTTAACCTCAGTCATTTCCTCGGTTTGGAAGGTCACTTGCTCTGTACCTTTTGGTTTCTCAGCTTTCCTAACGCCAGGCTTCTGACCTCCATGCTGAAGATGCTCCAGTTCCGTTTTGGTAACAGGTTTCCTTGTGGTTTCCTCCTTGACAGATTCTGCATCTTGCACCTTAGCTGGAGCCTCTGTAATGGAGGACTTAGAGACTTTTAGTTCGTCCTTGAGGTCTTGAGCAGGTGCTTGAACTTCTGCCTCCTTGTGACCTCCTGCATCTGAGGTTTTAGACAAAGAGTTTACTGCAAGACCGCTCACGCTCGGTTCTTCACGCTCAGATTTTGGTGCATTCTGTGTGACTGATGCTGTATTAGATTGCTGAATGTTTCCAATCTTGAGATCTTTGGACTCTTCCTGGATGCCCACTGATGGCTTGCTTGATATTTTGTCCACCGTTTCAGGAGTTGGTCTCTCCTGATCTGCAACAAGTAAAGTTTCCTTGGTGATAAGATCAGATTTGACTCGAGGTGCACCAATATCTAGTGGCTTTATAAGTTCAGACTCATCTGTTCCTGTTCCTGGTTTTGTTTTCTCAGCAACCTTTTCAGTATTCACATGATCAGATGTTTGATCTGGAGCCTTCAGGTCTGCTGTATGGTCTTGAGATTTAACAATCGCCTCCTGCAACTTGTCAGCTCCTTCCACTTCCTCTTGAGATGCTTGAAGTGGTGCGAACTCTGGAGTATGGCTCACATCTTCACCGTTGTTTGCTTTCTGGTTAGATGAATCAAGTTGAGGTTTGAAGTCTTCTGTATTCTCCACAGCCTTCACGCCTGCTTTAGGTGACTCTCTGGCTTTGTCTGGTTTCTGTTCAGAATCTGCTTCATGATCCTTGGTCTTATCCGAACTCTGCACTTGTTCCACATTCTCCAGTTTATTTTCAGACACGTGAGATGACCTGAACTCCGCTGTAGGTTCTGCGTTCTGCATGTCTTGGTCATGGGTTTCCTTTACAGAACTTTCAGCAGCCTCTTCTTTAGCTTTTCCTGCTTTCTTCTTAACCTCCTGAGTTAAATCTATGCCCATTTTGTGGTCCTTGGTCTTATTATCCACACCTGGCCCAGAATCAGTCTCATCTTTCTTCTGTGCAGCTTCTTCACTTAATTTCGAGACTGTTTTGAACTTGATCTTCTTATCTACACTTGACACCTTCTCAGGTTTGCCTGTTTTCTGTACAGACACTCGAGCTGGAGTTTGTGCGTCTGCTCCAGCCTGGTTCTGCTGCTTTTTAGATGCTTCATATAGGGTTTTAAGATCTAAATTAGTCTCTATGGTCACTTCCTGAGCTTCTTTGGAAACATCTAACTCCTTTTTAGGTGGAGTTTTGAAGTCTGGTGTAGGATCACTGTTCTTCATACTCACACTCTCCAGGTTCATTCTCTGATCCTTGACTTCAGTTGCATTGGACTTGCCCTGGTTCTCTTCAGCAGTTTGAGTTACCAGGTCAGTAATAACTTCTAATGCGTCCACACTTCCATTCAGATTTTCTTCTGCCTTGTCCAGCTTCTGGTTCGACTCTTGGAGTGTAGTCTGAGAATCTGCATGGAGATCTGCTTTCACTTTTTCCACCTCCCTTCTGGATTTAGGTTTGGTTGGACATTTCTCACGTGGTGAGGATCTGGTTTCAGTTGAAGCCTTAACCACCACATTCCCAGCAGCTTGGTCACGTTCAGCAGGGCTTAGAGGACCGTTGACTGGAGATGAATCATCGCTTTCTGGCTTGGCATCAGAAAGCGAGGGTTGCTTGGGTGAGTCATCTTCTCCGAGCTGGTCCTCTGCAGGCTGTTTCGGCGTGCTGGGCGGAGTCAGGCGAGGCAGCCTGCTTCCTGTTGGTGAAGCTTCAGCCTTCACCCTTGTTGTGCCCTTTGGCCCAACGGCTCGTGTTTCATTTGTAGTTTTGTCTTTCTTATTTTCCGGTTGCTCCGACTCTGAAGGAGTGCGAGGCTTGTTCTCATTTTCAGTTTTATTCACATCTTTGCTTTTGCTAACTGAAACTTTCACTGGTCTGCTTTTGGGAGATTTTTCAGCAGGAGTTTGTGATCGTGTCTTTGACTTCGCACCTTCTTTAGAATCCTTAGTTTCTGACCCACCAGGAGATGACGGCTGCTCCGGGTTCTCCTCAGCGCTTATCGGCTTGGAATCCTTTTCTTTCTTCGGTTCTTTGGGAAAAGGTGGTTTAGGTGGTGCCTGACTGGGTTTGCTCTCCACATCCTCCACCACAGTTAGGTCTGGTGCGCTGGTCTCAGTTGTTGATTGACGTGGTGGCGCTCGGGGTTTTATAACATTGTTACTCGAGCTGGAGTTACTTCTCTCAGTCTCACGTGTCTGAGCTGGAGAGGAAACTGACGCATCGGGTGACACGCTCGGGTTTGGTGTTTTGCTCGGCTTAGGCAGAACTTCAGGAGGTGTTTTCTTTGGAATCTTTGACTTGTCTGTAGACTTAGTAAACACACCAGGCTGCTCTTTTGTAGTCGGAGATTTATTCGGCTTTTTCTCAGAGACGTTTTGTGCAGGCTTTTTTGTACTTTCCTCTTTCGTGGCCTCGAAGTTACGGCTTGTAACTCGACCCACGCTGGCTTTTGTCTTCAGTGCCACTGGCGGAGCTGGACCTTTTCCAGCACTCGCTCCGTTTGTTCCACTGCTCGCTTTGTCCACTGTTCGTTTAGACCCTGCAGCCTGGTTCAGACGATTTCCAGCCCCTGAACTCGTAACTCTGATCTGTTCCTTGTATCCAGGCATCTCTAGCAAATCCTCTCCAGGATCTGAGACGTTATTAAGAGGCTCTGAGGAAATCTCTACGTCATTATCATGCTTGTGTCTTGTGTTAGCTTCCTCTTTTATGAACACATCCCCGCTTTCACTTGTAGAGTCGTATGACTGCTGGTCAGGCTTTGTAATTTCCACACTGACGTTCTTGAGGCTTGGCAGACTGTGGAAGGAAAACAAAAATAGAGTTTTATTCAGTAGAGGAATCAGCAGAACAACTAAACGGGTTAGCATTGTTGATAAATTCCAGGACTTACAATATAATTAACGTCTCCAAAATCTAATCTAATTATGTCTGACTCCTTTCATCGAACAACAGCACAAAGTCCTCGATCTGAACAACAAAGTAATGTAATGACGCATCTAGGAATCTAGGCATTCCACGACACTGAACGTTTTGTTTCAAATGTAATTCAATTCAGACGTAAATATCACCAGAAATATCATTAGCCTACGGACTGAACTTAGCGTCTTTCTAGTTTTTCCCCAACAGCTGGTTAGCACCATGACCCAGCCCTAAATACATGCTGAACTTGAACACAAGTACATTCGTGAATAACGATTCAGATTCAAAACACGCTCGAACACGCAGTGTTTGTACACCAGAGCGCCGTTCTGATCTGTAATAAAAGCTTTAAGATTTTGTATAATAACCGACAGTGAGTCACATAAACCGCTCAGGGGGAACAGAAAAATCATTAAAATCCTGAACTGTACACACTTCAGAAACTTTCACACTGCTGATGAGGAACTCCAGCATCACGCCTGAGAGACTCATCACTTTCTACTTCTTTACCAATAAATCGCTTCTGAAAATCCGTGTCCTTCTGATTTGTCGTGTAATTTCCAGATCTTTTGAAAAGCCATGGGACGTTATTGTCCTCCTCTCATATAGAAATCCATGGGAAAAAGGAGATCGTGTTACATGGCCAGTTCTCATCTAGATCATAGAAACAAAGGGTTTTATTCCTGCATGAACGCGCAGGAGAAACGCACGGACACACGGACACGCTAAAAGCAGCGCAAACACGACTTACATTCTGACTTCGGATTTCTGCTTGCTCTGGGAGTTTGCGCTCGTCATGCACGTCTCTTCTTGTTCTCCGTCCAGACTCGACTGCGAGTTCAGCCACACTTTCTTGGCAAAGAACTTTTCGCTGGTGGAAAGCTTGACGCTCCTGCGTTTCTCGGCTTTACTCAGCTCTTGCGGTTCCTCTTCGGGCTTCACTTCCACGGCGTCCTGATAAACCGACGAATCGGAGCCTGAATCCTGAGCGATGAGAGAAGCTCCGAGGCCCAGCACAGGACTCTGTCGGACGGGTGTGACCTGACCAACTGAGCTGCTCTCGCTCCCTTCCTCCTCCATGTGCGTTTCCACCCACATGGCTTTGTGCACCTGTAGAGATGAGGGCGAGGCCTGAGCAGACCCATTCTCCGCCTCAGGGGATGAAGGTTTTGTAGGGCTTAAAGGATCTTGAGAGCCGCCGCTCAGCTTGCGGGGTCTTCTCCTGCTTGAAGTTTTCTTCCCCATGCTTTCGGTGCAGCTTTGATCCGAAGAGCTGGAATCGCTCCTGGACTTGGATCTCAGCGTCACCCCGGTGAGAGCGCTGTAATTCCCTTGTCCTCCCACGACTGGCTTCAGGGCCGTCTTTTTGACGTCTGGAGATCTAACCTCGGAGTTTAACGTAATCTCTGTGCATTTCTCTGTGATCCGGCTCTCCGATCCTTCTCCGGTGACGCTGATCTCCTCCAGGAACACCCGGAGCTTCTTGCTCGCCTGCGCCACTAGAAGCTCCTGTCCGTCTTTGTTTTTCAAGGCCAAGTTCCTCACGCTGCCACTGCTGTCACTATCTGCGAACGGAAGGTCACCTCCGTCTGCTACGATGGAGGCCACGCTCTGCACGCTCGGGCTCCCTTTATCGGAGAAGAAACCCTGCTCGAACTCTTCTCCCTCCTGCCTCAGGTCTGCTGACTTGCTTGGGCTGGAAAGAGGCGACGCATTTTCCTCGGTGCCGTCAGACGACGTTCTCCGGCGCCTCCTCGACAGGAACGTGACCACCCGGTTCAGCACGCCGCCTCCTTTTTCCTCAGAATTCTATCAAAGAAAAAAGAAACAAACAAAACTCCATTAGAAATGCGCTTTCGTTTACGAACCCTGAGAAACGTCCAAACCTTTCAGCGAGGTGTTCTTCCAGCTGAGTTATCAGTTACGAGCAGGTTAGAGGATAAGAGACGTGAACTTTAATACGTGCTCAGTTCATAAAAACATCTGTATTCAAGAGCACGGATTATTGCAGGGCAGAAAACCAAAAAGAATGTGCTGATTTCACATTATTATTCCAAAAAACTCTACCCACATCATTCCCTCCTGAGATCCATCACTGATTCACGTCACGCCAATAACTTAGACTCCTAAAGCATCGCAAGCCTCCGTGATGTGGATTTTTAATGCTCATGTATGCAAAATTTTTGTATATTTTCTTCCACATTTATGTAAATATATTAGTCCTGGACCTGAGCTTCGCTTTATCAGGGGTGTGAGAGAAGGTCTCCTGTGAAGTGAAAACTGATATTAGATCTACAATCATTTATTAGGAACTTCAACGTTTGTTTCAAGCTCTCTCTCTCTCTCTCTCTCTCTCTCTCTCTCTCTATCTATCTATCTAGCTTTAGACTGTATGTTATAAATGAATCAACCTTATTA
The DNA here is from genome assembly GCA_014706435.1 of Silurus glanis. Lineage (NCBI taxonomy): Eukaryota > Metazoa > Chordata > Actinopteri > Siluriformes > Siluridae > Silurus > Silurus glanis. The sequence goes on from JAAIIK010000140.1 coordinate 86,352, forward strand.
TTATTATTATTATTATTCTCACTTGCAGAAGATTTTTTACACCATATCTTCACTCTGATCTGGATGCTTTTAAACACTCTCACGTCACTGAAACTGAACTTCTCATACTCCATGTAATAAAACTCGTTTTTTATTGCTTTGTTTAGGATTCTGATCCTCTCACAGTCTCGCACCTGGGTGCCAAAACTTTTGCCCGATATCAGAAATGTGCTGGTGTAAAAGTGATGGATGGAGTGAGAAGGTTTTTTTTCTCTCTGTCTGTTCAGCTCGAATATACAGTAAGCAGCTGCTACAAGACAATGAAGCGGGAACGCGCCCTTATTATAAACCTACGGAATAACGCCACGCTGGCGCGCGCACTGGCTCCCGCACGCGCACGTACGCACGCACGCACGCGCACACACACACACACACACACACACACACACACACACACTTAAGTGAGTTTAACAGATAAAGTTGGGTGAAAGTTTCAGGTGTAAAAGGAGTGAATACAAAAAGTGCGTACCTGTGCAGCGCGCGCACTGCGTCTCTCCCTCCCTCCGTTTCTGTCTGTCTGTCTGTCTGTCTGTCAGTCTTTCTGTCTGTCTGTCTGTCTGTGTGTCTGTCTCTCTCTCTGTCTCTCCCTCCTTCTTTCTCCCCCTCTCTCGCTCTCCAGCGAGTCAAACAGCGTGACCGCACAGACGAAAATGAGCTGCCCCGCCCCCGGCCCCGCCCACGCCCTCATCCTCTGACGCACGCGACATTCCTCCTATGCGCCATTTTCAGGAATTTTTTTTTTCTTCTTTCGCATTTGAAAACATTTAAAACAACATTTATGCCTTTAAAAAAAAAAAAAGTCAAAGTAAATCCGAAACAAATGTAACAGTAACAAACAAACAATTATTTATAAATTAATTTACTTACTAATTGATTTATTCGTTTATTGAATTTATTCCTATAATGGAGACAGTTAGAAAGGTACTTGGTGTAACATCTGGAAATAGAAAGAAAGACAAAGAGACGTGGTGGTGGAATGAGGAAGTGCAGGAGAGCAGAAGGAGAAAGAGGTTGGAGAAACAGAATTGGGATCGACAGAGTGATGAGAAAAGTAGGCAGGAGAACAAGGAGATGCAGCAGCAGGTAAAGAGGGATGTGGCTAAAGACAAGGAAAAGGCATATGAGGAGCTGTAGGAGAAGTTGGACACTAAGGAAGGAGAAAAGGATTTGTACCGATTGGCCAGGCAGAGGAACCGAGCTGGGAAGGATGTGCTGCAAGTTAGAGCAATAAAGGATGGAGATGGAAATGTGTTGACTAGTGAGGAGAGTGTGTTGAGAAGATGGAGGGAGTATTTTGAGCAGCTGATGAACGAGGAAAATGAGAGAGAAGGTTGGATGATGTGGAGATGTGAAGCTGGAAGTGGATAGGATTAGTAAAGAGGAAGTGAGAGCAGCGATTAAGAGGATGAAGAGTGGAAAGTCGGTTGGACCAGATGACATACCGGTAGAAGCGTGGAGATGTTTAGGAGAGCTGGCAGTGGAGTTTTTAACCAGATTGTTTAACAAGATTTTGGAAGGTGAGAAGATGCCTGAGGAATAGAGAAGGAGTGTGCTGGTACCGATCTTTAAGAATAAGGGAGATGTGCAGACCTGCAGTAACTACAGGGGAATTAAGTTGATCAGTCACACCATGATGTTATTGGAAAGAGTAGTGGAAGCCAGGCTGAGAGAAGAGGTGACCATCTGTGAGCAGCAGTATGGTTTCATGCCAAGGAAGAGCACCCCAGATGCATTATTTGCTTTGAGAATGTTGATGGAGAAGTATAGAGAAGGTCAGAAGGAGTTGCATTGTGTGTTTGTGGAGTTAGAGAAAGCGTACGACAGGGTGGAGAGAGGAGTTGTGGTATTGTATGAGGAAGTCTGGTGTGTCAGAGAAGTATGTGAGGGTGGTGCAGGACATGTATGAGGACAGTGTGACAGCAGTGAAGTGTGCAGTACGAAAGACAGACTGGTTCAAGGTGGAGGTTGGACTGCATCAAGGATCGGCTCTGAGCCCTTTCCTGTTTGCAGTGGTGATGGACAGGTTGACGGACGAGGTCAGACAGGACCATGATGTTTGTGGATGATATTGTGATTTGTGGTGAGAGTAGGGAGCAGGTTGAGAAGAGCCTGGAGAGGTGGAGATACACGCTGGAGAGAAGGGGAATGAAAGTCAGTAGGAGTAAGACAGAGTACATGTGTGTGAATGAGAGGGAGGGCAGTGG
>JAAIIK010000140.1:97751-114251 GCA_014706435.1 Silurus glanis
ACACACACACACACACACACACACACACACACACACACAGAAATTTCAGTAGTGGCGAAATTGTGAAAAGCCTGAAGCAGGATTACATCTTCTCTGGCTCATGAGTCACAACATGCAGGGCAAAACCAACACTGTCTCTCTCACACACACACACACACACACACACACACACACACACACACACACACGCGCGCACACGCACACGCACACACAAGCTCCTGTAAACAACGTCAGCAAACACACTGTGTTTATTTAAGCTTCAGACTTCCAGGAGATTAACTGTTGCTGTGGTGCAAAAAAAATAATTCAAGAAGAGCATTTCAGGTCAACATCAAAAGATAAATAAATAAATAAATAAAAACATTACACACACCTACAACAAAAGATTTAAGTGCATTGTATTTAAATTGTGTTTTTTTTTTTTCCATTTTTATATCTTATATTTTTTATATGACTGAGAAACTCTAAACTAACACAACGAACCCTCGGCCTGGCAAAGGTTCAAGTGATTTATTAAAAGAGTTTCTGAGCGATCAGAGCGACTCTCCACTGTTATTCCACTAGGGGGCAATACACTGTGAAGTTTGCATATCTGCAGCTCCTCCAAATGGGCCAAGACTAGCTTCAAATAGGCAAGACTAGCTCCAACTGAGCAGGACTAACTCCAAATGGATGGAGACCTACTCCAATTGGGAGGGACTTCCTCCAAATGGGTGGAGACTCGGCATAAAGGGGTACGATTAACTCGAAATGGGTGGAGACTAGTTCCAAATATCAGGGGACTGGCTCCAAATGGACCCAGTCACAATCTGTTTAACCTCCTTCAATCCAGAAGCAGATACAGAAACATATGTGCCAGAACCATCACCTTACTGACTACACTATAACACAGGTACACGGACGTCTCATTATTGATTTACTGCCTCTAATCCTCCTGCAGGTCTCCTCTATTCTGTTTATTCTGGATCATCTCAGTGGAATTTCAACTGTAAAGATGTGTAAATTTACACCATTTCCTACTTTATCTCATATCTGTACACCATCTGTAAATACACTGTAGTACTGTCTCTTGGGGATCGTATCACATGTACATATCTCAGATTATACACTCATATGTATATGAATTTTACCACCATATTCCCATATCTCTATCTATCTATCTATGGAGAGAGAGAGAGAGAGAGAGAGAAAGAGAGAGAGAGAGAGAGAGAGAGAGAGAGAGAGAGAGAGAGAGATAGATATGGGATTATGGTGGTAAAAGTCATATATATATATATATATACACAGTAATCCCCCGTTAAAAAAACGCGATAAACTGACGCCACCCCAAAATGCTATTTTATGTATACGGTACTGTACTGTATTAACATTTTACTTCATTTTATAGTTAATAATTATATTTTTATTAATAAATTTCATTATTTCAACTTAAAACTCCATAAAAACAATTCCCTATAAGTTTTTTGATCTTTTGTGCTCTCCGTGAGACACCGGGAAAATCAGCCAAACGAATTAGTTGTGCAGCAAATGCAATTCCGCAATAAAAACCGTGGGTGAGAAATTCCAATCGTGCCAAAGCGGGGGATTACTGTATATATATATATATATATATATATATATGAATATATATGACGTATCACAACACTGGAGGCCGAGGCGTGTCCTAAGAGTCACATATTAACATGGCAGAGGTAGAGCTGTAACACAACAGGAAAAGAACGTCTGGTTTTATTTCATGTTATTTCTTTCTTGCACTACACTAAAATCGGATCGCACTCATCGGTAGCTGATTCATATGAATATTTAATCTATCGTATTATTGGCTGTAATTCCACACTTTCTATGCGCTATGTTCCATTTGCACACATCTGGCAATAGAACCCATTCTGATTCTCTGATCTTACGTTTTCACGCTTGAGCAATACAGGGATGTAAACGTTTTTTTAGACGTTTCAGTGTTGATTTTAGAAAACGTTTCAGAGCGTATTAAAATGAAAATGCGGTTTGCGACTTTTTTGAATGCTGATTTAAATACATTTTAATAAAACGGAAAACTCGTCATTTATTCAGCCCCGAGGTCACAGATGAAACGGAAAAGCAGAATCCACGAAAAAATACAATAAATAAATGAATACATAAATAAAACGATGCTTGCGGCTTAAATCAAATTCTGTTTTCTATTTCTGCACTGATCAGGAACCCCGCCGTATTTCTGTCGCCTCGGTCATGGCCGCCTCGAACGCTTGGAACAAAAGCGGGCGTCAACGAGAACCGAAATCTGGCTGAACAGAAGACCATTGTGCCGAGCTGTCTGTGGTGTTTAACGTTCCTGTAAAAACTCGTGAGGAAAGCACTCATTACACACACTGTATCATTACTCTATTATGTGGAACTAAAGACCTCGAAATCTCTTTCAGGAATCAACAGAAAGCTCCTGGTCTCATTTTCTCCCTGAAGCTAGTTCCATCCTCTGTCATCTTCAGGTAATTACAGCAACTGTAATACGACTGTACGCTCGCTAACAGCCTGCAGTAGGGAGAACTCATTGGAAAAACACACCACATGTCCATCATCTATTAACCTTCAGCTGGCATTTGATTGGGGGTTTCCCTTAAACTAGTTTTTGCTGTGGGTGCCAATGGACGGATGAACATGTTCTCAGGTTTCTGGTCTCATCTAGGTCGTTTTGGTGCTCCTTGATGTGTTTGATCCACTTTTTCACGTGATCAACACTGTTTGTTTGACTCTTCACTGGGCAGGTCGAATTCTCCAGAGGGGTCTGTGTGGTAGACACATACAAGGCTAAACCTTTGCAATCAGTGTTTTTTGGATCTGCTCTTTGTTCAACAGTTGCTTAAATGACTTCATTCCAATGTAGGAATTGTATTTGGAAAGTTTCGAGCTTGTTCAATTCTGGTCCATGTATTAAAAAATCCATAAAGAAGGATTGCAGGAATGAGGTTCCAGTTCTAAAAAAGCTGGATTCTGATCTTGGTAAAGATGCTGGTTCTTTTCACACCTGAACTTCCAGCCAATTACAATCCACTGTTAACCTTCTAACCAATCAGAATCCAGAATTTAACAGATCTTTCCATTGATATGTTTTTGAAGATTTCTGGCTCAGTAAATCAACAGGACGCCTGATTGACGCCAAACGTGAAACAAAGGAAGCTTTATTTCTGGATTTTCTCGTCATCGGGGACTTTGTTTTAACCTGCTGATGTTGGGACAGAAGCTGTTGCTGTAGGGTTTAGATGTCTGCGAGGATCTGAGTTACAAGATTTCAGCACTCCAGAGAAATTGTGGTGCGACGACAAACTCATATGAACATTTTTGTACTGAAATTTGTCCTGCATCCCATTAAAGGTGTCCTATTTACTGCAGTCTCACTGGCCTCTTTATTAATTACTATATATTTATTAGTTTGTTACCTGCACTCCTGTATATTCGTGCAACGTCCAATCAGCTGTCGGATAACAGCTTGTGTTGAATGTTTACAAACTACCACTTACTTTATCCACGCTAAGCCAAAAAGCATGAGGCAGATGAGCAAAAGGGGTTTTGAAAATTGCGGTTATTTTCTCTTTAATAATTTCACCTTCAAACTTTATTGTATATTATTATTATTATTATAATTATTATTATTATTATTATTATTATTATTATTATTATTATTATTATTATAATTATTATTATTATTATTATTATTATTATTATTATTATTATTATTGCTATTATTAGCTTTACTCATTAACATTTACAGCTGGGATTTGAACCCATGTCCTTCCGATCATCTTAGCCCTGAGCTACCACCGCCTCATAAAGTTGACAGTTCATATTTTAAAAGATCACATGACAAGCTGCAAACAATGATCAGGTGTGTGTGTGTGTGTGTGTGTGTGTGTGTTTAAATGTACTGTTCCCTCATTGCTTACTGCTCTCTTACAAGCACAATAGAGAGGAATTTGTTCTGCATTTCACTTCAGTTTGGTTTAAAGGCAGCAGTGCAGAGCAAAAGAAAAAAACCATGGTTGGCCCCAGGAGACCTCAGGAGACCTCAGGAGACCTCATGGACAAAAATGAAGTCCCTTGCTGCTTCATAGTTATCGTGCCTCCGTAACACACCACTGTTTCTCCTGCTCAAACACACTAAATACAAAACATCAGGAAATGATCAGGAGTTTTATAAGCTCAGGGAACACACACACACACACACACACACACACACACACCGCTGCTAAGTTTCCTTTACACACCCAGGTCCTGTTTCATAACAAACAAGGTCAAATTTTGCCTCAAATCCCACACTTTTTAGACCCTATAAATTTGTTTGTTGTTTTATTTGCTTAGAAAACAAAAAAAATGCCGTAAATGATCCAAAGAGAACAAAATCTGGAGGTGGGAGGGGCCTCACCTGGAGGTGGGAGGGGCCTCACCTGTCAATCACAGTGACACTGACCAATCTGTGAGCTCGGGTATGCAGGAGTGGGCAGATAGCGCTTTCCTTTAACCGTGTTGCGCTGAAGTGTATATTATTGAGGAAAATAGCTGCTATGGAGAACATTAGATTTTTTCCACTGTGTCCAAAACTATTTGGATCTGACCTTTCCAGCCATATGTGGTTCTTTACCACACTGTCCACTCAAAGTTGGAGGCACACAATTGTATCAGAGATTTTTGGATGCAAGAGCATGACATTTTTCCTTCACTTGAACGAGGAGACCCGAACCTGTTCCAGCATGACACAAAGTGCACAAAGCCAGCTTCGTAAAGATCTGCTTTCCACGGGTTTAGGTGGAAGATCTCCTGCTATAGAGCTCAAACCCTATTGGACATGAATGAATGTGAATGCTGACTGCACCCCAGACCTCCTCATCTCACCTACATCAGTATCTGACTTTACTAACACCTTAGTGCCTGAATGAATCGCCACAAAATCTGAAGGAACATCTTCCCAGAAGAGTGGAGCTTATTATAATGAAGAATGGGGACTAAATGTGGACTAGGAAATTCAAAAAGCACATACGAATCGTTGCGAGCTCCAAAAATATGTTCTAGACAATATACAAGAAGTTAGCAATCAATCAATCTCACCTCTTATTTTGTTCTTTCTATTCTTCTACAAACGGCTCTGATTCCTTGGCATCCTAGCGTGACTGCTGAACTGAGTTTAGTTATGAGGAGAACTTTACAAACGGCAAACTGCCCTCAAAAGGGCTTACAGTTATGCAAATATAAAAATGTGGTCATATGTAAATGTAGCAGGTGATAATGCGTGGAGTGTGGAGATGATTTAAAATGCGTTCCTCCCGAGCTGATCTGAGGCCAGTCGTGAGTGGTCTAGAGATGGTAAGATTCGCTGATTCGCATTGGTGCATCCACATTAAAGTTAACGATGCGCTACACTTTTATTATTTAGAATTTGTGACCAGTATTTGGTATGTAGGTCGAATCACAACACTAAGGAGGCGTGTCCTGAGAGTCCCATAGAATACAGATTAACATGGCAGAGGTAGATCTGCATCTTCCTGCAGACACAACAGGAAAAGAACGACTGGTTTGATTTTTTGCACTTTAAAGGCGTGTGTGTGAAAGGAACATGATTTAGAAGTCAGAAAGTGATTAAGTGAATTGATGATTTGTTGTCTGTCTGAACCAAAGAAAATAAAAGTGAACTTTCTGTACCTTATTGAATTGCAGAGCAGCAGAATTTTTCCATTGTGTTGAATGGAAATCGGATCGCACCGCATCATAATGGGGGGGAATCGTGTCGCATCTCATCGGTAGCCTCTTCGTATCTTTCATTTACGTTGGCTATGAATCGAGATGCGAATCGTATCGGCCTCATTAATAATTATGAACACGCACATCCCTAACCGAGTCATCACAAGGTCACTGTTTTATATTTCATTTGATATATCCATTTAACTTAGCTTTATTATGTTAGCGCAGCCAAAACAAGACCTGAGAGTGACTCAATCGGCCATATTCTCCCCCCCACAAGAAAATATGATGTCACTTCCTGTAAAGGAAGATAATGAGTGAGTGTTGATGCTCCCTGGTTGTTGCAGTGCATCATGGGAGTGTTTACATATCAAACATTCCAGTTCACTGGAAGGATTTTATGATATATATATATATCACAGGAATTTGCCAATTATTTTGTCTGAATAAAAAACATACTTTTTATCCATTACAGTAACCTAATGTTGTAGAACGTGAACTTCTCACTGTAGCGTTACAGCTTCACCTCTGACCGATATGATGCGCTGACACCCGAGACCCCTTCCGTTAATCAGAAATAAACATAGAGAAAAGGTCGCTCTACAATTTACGTACGTTTTTCTTTTTAATACAAGTCCCCGTAAAACTCACTCTCTCTGTGAGAGAAACATTGTTTCCCCACTTTCTCCTTAATTTCACAGAGACTTAGTAAAAATCCTCTCATGATTTTAATAAGCCTTTGTGCGGTTGTAAATATTCGCCTGAAGAAGCATTACACAATATCGAATCAAGCACACGCAAGATCTTTCGGCTTCTTAACAACAACCGATGATGACTACTGCACTCTACACCCCGACTCTTCCTCCTCAAGAATTACCCTTACAAGTTACAACATGATACAACTACCAGTCTACCCAATACCGAGTGTAGTTTCCGTGTGTGTGTGTAAGCACTCCTGACACACATCATATACAGTAAATTAGCTTTGTGTTATTTTTAAATTGCATTATTTACACTAATGTTAAAAGATGAAGATGCCTTCATTTGGCCTGATACATTACAGAACAGTGAAATTCTTAGAATTCAAAAGAAACGGTGTCTCATTTGAACAAGTTCCCATTTTTGTGTGTATAAGATCTTGAGAAATCTGCTACACTACAGAGCTCTGACATCAACCATGCTGATCTCCAACACTATTTTCCTACACCTGCTTTCTCTAAAATCTTTCACGTTGTCAGTATTTACCAAATTATCCTATTAAGCTGAAAGAGAAATGTATAAGCTGTGAGGAAAAGCACCAAGTCAAGTCAAGTCAAGTCAAGTCAAGTCAACTGCAAACAAACAATGTAATCAGTAAAGCAGTGTGGAGTGTTTGCTAGCAAATACAGAACGTCTTGAGGTTCTTCAGGGTGGTTAAAATGATCATCCACAGCATCTAACCATGACACAAAGTAACAACACTCGTTGCTTGTTTCCAATCCACCATGACAGCATCATTAAAAACCTTGTTGTGTTCATTTACACAACAAACATCTCCATTAACATCTTTTAAAGCAGGTTTACAGACAGCACAGCTCTTCCTGATTCTCAGGTTCTCCAGCTACCAGTGTAATCATTAATGCCCATCTTGCATTATAAAGCATGATGGGAATCGAGTTTTTAATACGAGTCTTCTGGAGAATAAACAAGAGGAAGTTTGGTTCATCAGGTAGTGTCCTGCAGTGTTTGTTTGGTAAACAAAAAGCCCTTCCTCTCTTAGCAATGCTGCGAGTCCTGCTCAGGTATTTACTACAGAGAGGTAGCGCTGCACTGCTCACCTGAGTTTATTAACACAAAATAATTATTAAAAAAAACAAGCTCACATGGCGAACCTTTAATTAGGGTGAATAATCTTTAGATATATTATTATAACACTTTTCGCTAAGAATAAATATTGAAAAAAATATTTACCATGCTCAAGGGCAGGTCACGCTGCTAGCTGAAAAGACGTAAATAAATATTGATAATAAATTCTGATTTTCAACTTCTGTAATATAACCTGGTCATAAAAATGATTAAAATCATATATACGATTTAAACAAGATATTTTAAGCTATGACTTTTCAAATAATGCATCTAATTAGCAGCCATAACATTAACATAAAGAGTTAAAGTTTTTCCCAAATCAAGAATATTTCCTAACCAAAGTGTAAAGTTAATCCCGAAAAATAACCTACAATTATTTCTGAAGCAAATGTAAGGTCATTCCCTTAGCAAGTGTAAAATTATTCCCTAAAAGTGTAAAGTTTTTCCCAAATCAAGTTTAAAATTATTACCTTATCAAGTGTAAAGTTATTCTTTAAACAAGTGTAAAGTTATTGCCCTATCAAGTGTGAAGTTATTCCTTAACAGTATAAAGTTATTTTCTGATCAAGTGTAAATTTAATCCATAAACAATTGTAAAGTTATTTCCCAAACAAGGTTAACATTATTCCCTAAACAAATGTATGACCTAACAATATAAAGTTGTTCCCTAATCAAGTGTAAAGTTGTTCCCTAATCAAGTGTAAAGTTGTTCCCTAATCAAGTGTAAAGTTGTTCCCTAAAGAAGAGCAAAGTTATTTCATAATCATGTGTAAAGTTATTTACCAACAATGTAAAGTTATTCCCTTACAGTGTAAAGTTTTCAAAATGTTATCAGTAACACATTAATAAAATCTAATGGTGGGATCTGAGATACAGAATAAAGAGGCAGATGGAAATTAACTTGCTGTTTGCTTGTGCCTGGTGATGGTGAAACGTTTCCATGGCAACAGCTATAGCCATGGTTAAAACATTGATCATAGCTAGGCAATAACATTCCCAAAAGTGAGCGTAGCTGAACATTGTAAACGTGTAACAAAAAAGGAATTATTATTTATTTATTATTAAACGAGTTCTAACACTATAAAAACACATGAAGCTCTCGCCCTTTTCTGACCTCCAGGTTTAACTGTCTACATCGATTATGTTCCACAGGGTTCCCCCCAAATGGACCATTTCAGCAGCTCAGGTCCTACTTCCTGTCATTTTTTTTTACAAAACACTGTGGCGTCGCTCGCACTACCACATTATCAGGACCTGACTCATCTTTTCTTACATGTTTATTTACACACAGGTCAAATATTGTTTAACGTCTTCTAACCGGCAAAATGTTTAGACTCGATTTCCTCCTTTAATTGTTTTTACATATCATCACATTTCAGCCTGCTGACTCATCTGCTGCTTTAGCAAACACCTCCAGTACAACAATTAGCGACTGTAGGAACACCGCTAATATCACTGTCGCACTCTCCTGTAACACTCTCTCCTGAAAACTTCATCATCCTGTCACCTGGATCCTGGCAGTAAGATCAGATGTTAATAGTCTGGACTTTCTGTGTGTAAGAAGTGATTTTTAATATGAAATGTATTACATGGATAAACAGATCCAGATGGATGGATGGATGGATATAGATAGAAGGACAGACATACAGACGGATGTATAGATAGAACTTTTTGCCATTGCATAGTACAGGTACACAGCATTGATATTTAGTTGAGCATCAACCTGAAGTGTAAATATTTGTGCATAAATGTGAGCACGAGGATAGCCGAGTTAGTGAGGCGAGTCAGTGAGGCGGAGCGCAAGGATGCCAAGCCGGAAGTCATATTAGCCAGGCGGAAACATAAACAGATCTGGATGGATGTATGGATAGATGGAAAGAAAAATCCAGATTTATGGGTAAATAAACAAATCTGGATGGATGGATGTATGGATGGAAAGACAAATCCGAATGGGTGGGTAGATAAACACATCTGGATGGATGGATGGATGGATGGATGGAAAGACAAATCCAGATTTATGGGTAGATAAACAGATTTGGATGGATGTATGGATGTATGGATGGATGGAACGGAAAGACAAATCCAGATGATTGGGTAGATAAACAGATCTAGATGAATAGATGGATGAATCACTTTATTCATAGCATAGTTTTCATAGGCAGCACAGGGAGTAAAAAATAAACTAAAGCAATTAATTATATATGAAAGATAAGAAGAAAGCACAGGTCTATTATCAGATATTTAAATCAATTTAAAAACATTCATTCATTCATTTTCTCCCGCTTATCCGTAATTCGGGTCGCGGGGGCAGCAGTCTAAGCAGGCCCCCGCCTTCGACTGCTGCCCAATCCTCACAGCACCGTCCCTTACGGTCCCTCCCGCAGGTGGTGAGCCCACGGGAAGGCGGCCCCACGTCACTCCGACGTCACGGACCTTGATATTTCCCTCGTAAGGGACCCCCGGAGCATAGAGGGTTAAGGGCCTTGGATTTAAAAACAATGAATAGAAATTTTGCTTAACTCAATTTTAATTTTGCTACTATTATAAAAATTTGTCCATAACTAATCTAAAACTAGCTAGCTGATATCAATTTCACTACATCTATATCTATACATATCTATATATTCATTTAAAGACTATAATCACACTCTTGATGTCACCCAAATGAGGATGGGTTCCCATTTTGAGTCTGGTTCCTCTCAAAGTTTCTTCCTCATAACACCTAAGGGAGTTTTTCCTTCACCACAGTCTCCATGGTGATCATCAGGGATAAACACACACCATTCACCTTCACTGTTAAATTCTGTAAAGCTGCTTTGAGACAATGTCTTTTGTGGGGACAAATAACAAACATCTGACTATAACTAACAGATTTAGCTATTTAATATAAATTTATCTAATATAAATGTAGCTATAACTAAATAAATCTAACTATTCCTAATATATATATATATATATATATATATATATATATATATATATATATAATAGGAATAGGTAGATTTATTTGCTACAACTTATAAATATTTAGCAATTTATTGTAAATGTCATCACTTTTCTTCACACAATTTGCCTGCTTTTGTATGTGTAACAGTATAACTACAGCTATTTGTAGTTAAATGTTTTACAATCTTGTTTTTTTTTTAAAAAGCTTATATTTTTTTATATTTGAGATTCTACTTAAACTGTTTTTTTCTACAGCGATGTTAAACTATTTATTTTTGTAACATTGTCGTTTGCTAGGCTACGTTAGCTGTGAGTTCCTTAGCTAGCGAGGACTAAAGTTTAATGTTGTGAGTCAGAAAGATAATCTTATCTCCACCTCTATTTTCATCCTGAAACACTCCTTCTTATCTCAGATGTAAACACACACTTACACTAGAGATTTCACACACATATACACACACATATACACACACACACACCCGTTATCCAGCAGGAGACCTCCAGCTCTGGAATCAGGGGTTGTTGAAGAATAAAACTTTCTTTCGGCTTCTCCCATTAGGGGGCGCCACAGCGGATCATCCGTATTCATGATCCGCATGTTTGATTTGGCACATGTTTTACGCTGGATGCCCTTCCTAACGCAACCCTCCCCATTTATCCGGGCTTGGGACCGGCACTAAGAGTGCACTGGCTTGTGCAACCCTAATGGCTGGGGTCGGTTCCCTGACCGGGCGGTGAGAGCGCCGCATCCTAACCACTAGACCACCAGGGGACCAGAATAAAGCTAATCAAATATGCATATGCAACATGTGTATGAAACTTCAACATTCTGATGTGTGTGCATACAGGAATGTGACATGTGTGGTATCTATGCATGAAATAGTATAGTTTGTTATGTGTGTGTGTGTGTCTGTACCGACATACTTGTCTGTTATTTGCAATAAACTGAAGAACATAATATGCGTATATGCCATTCTGTGTGCTGTGTGATTCTTCCCTGATCAGAAAAGGCACCACAGGCATCGTAGATCACATGGGAAACCTCTCCAAGAATTAAGTTTTGTTTGAGCATAATAAAAATCTAACATAGCCATATTTATAATTATGTTTGGTGAGATAATATCCATTTATATACAGCTAATGTAACTTTAGCTACAACTAACATAAATTAAGCTGAAACTAATTTTACAATGTCTGTGAAAATGTAGCAGTTAACAATAAAATAGTTTTTTTTTTTTATAATTTATTTTTTTTAATATAAAAACAAGTCTGTGGTTGAGTTTAGGGTTTTTTAACTGTCCGACGACATCGCCCTCATTCGTTCTCATTCAAATAAACACAATGGTATTTTTTAGCTAGGTTGGTACATTGGTTAACTCTACATACAGATATCTTTATAGACAGCTGTAATCCAGACTCAGACAGACTAACGTGAAACTAGCTAAGATGCCTGTTTAATGATCAAAACAGGATAAAATATATAAATAAAGTAAACAAAATGAAAACAAAATTCTAATAATAAATATTTAGAACGCAGCAGACATTAATATTGGCACCTGTCGTGATGGGAATTGGCTCGAGTCCCAGACGATAAGAGCGCTTTTTTTCTTCAGAAAGTGATTCATAACCGAACTAACCGGAATTTCTCCACACTGACACGACTCACTGTACTCGGATTCAGAGGCTATTAACTCGGATTAAAGTCAAATCAATATGCAACATAATGCACAAAAGCTTCAATAAAAAAAAACAGGTTCTATTCAAAAGAAAGCACATGTTCCATATCCTGAACATCCTGTCATTAAAGTCTGACTTTTTTACTCAACCTTCTTAGCCCCTTGGTGTGTTCAGATTGGACAATGTTTATCTGGACTTATCACTCAAACATAAGACAATTTAAATAAGATTTTTTAATGCAATTTTATATAAATTATCTACTGATAACATGACCAAAAAATGAGTTTAAATCTGTTTATCTACATGTTTGTGCTCACTCGAGTCCAGCCTTATCCGGAACATGCAACTTTGAAAAAGCCTTTAAACTCCACCCACTTCACAGTCACACTCCTGTCAACTACCCGTAAACGAACAAGCTCCGCCAACTTCAAAATCACAATCCTGTCACGGATCCATAAAGAAACAAGCCCCGCCCACTTCACATTCGCAATCACATCATGCATTTCTAAAGAACTGTTTTCTGATGTAAATGCAGAAGCTCCACCCACTTCAAGATCACAATCATGTCACATATCCTTAAATGAAGAAGCTCCACCCACTTCACAAAAACATCATGTATCCCTGAAAGTTTCCCACCGTACAATCACAATTACATCAACAACATTCTGGGGAAAGGGGCAGAGCTTGAAGTGCTGTTAATTAAGCTCTAATCCATCGATCATTACAGATTCATGATTCTGATTGGCTCATGTCAAATTTTTAACTCAATAATACACTAAGTTTTGCACAAGGTGGATGTGTTTAGTGATGTAGTTAGTGATTGGGTGCAAGATATTAATCAGTTATGTAATAAAGGAGATGATTTTAGTTTAGTTAGAATGTTTAGTTGAGCATTAAGATAGAATTTAGTTAGAGCAGTTAGTTAGTGTTTAGTTAAAGCGGTTAGTTAGAGCGGTTAGTTAGTGTTTAGTTAGAGCGGTTAGTTAGATTGGTTAGTTAGGGGTTACTTAGTGTTTAGTTAGAGCGGTTAGTTAGTGTTTAGTTAGAGCGGTTAGTTAGATCGGTTAGTTAGGGGTTAGTTAGTGTTTAGTTAGAGCGGTTAGTTAGATCGGTTAGTTAGGGGTTAGTTAGTGTTTAGTTAGAGCGGTTAGTTAGTGTTTAGTTAGAGCGGTTAGTTAGATCGGTTAGTTAGGGGTTAGTTAGTGTTTAGTTAGAGCGGTTAGTTAGTGTTTAGTTAAAGCGGTTAGTTAGGGGTTAGTTAGTGTTTAGTTAGAGCGGTTAGTTAGGGGTTAGTTAGTGTTTAGTTAGAGCGGTTAGTTAGGGGTTAGTTAGTGTTTAGTTAGAGCGGTTAGTTAGTGTTTAGTTAGAGCGGTTAGTTAGATCGGTTAGTTAGGGGTTAGTTAGTGTTTAGTTAGAGTGGTTAGTTAGTGTTTAGTTGAGCGGTAAGTTGACACTCTTTACATGTAGTCTATGATGTGTGAAGTTGGGGGGGGGGGGGAAAATGATATAGAGAGGGGGAGAGACAGAGGGATAGAGAGAGGGTGAAAGAGGGACAGAGTGAGGGAAAGAAACAGGGGTAAAGGGGAAAAGACTGAGGATAGAGAGAGGGGAAAGAAAGAGAGAAAAATAGGTGGAGACAGAATCAGAAAAAATAGGGGAGAGAGAGATAAAGTGAGAGAGAGAGGGAAAAGGATAGAGAGAGAGAAATGGTAAAAGAGAACGAGAGAGGAAGGGACAGAGAGAAAGAGAGAGAGTGGGGGGGGGTAAAAAGACAAAGAGCTTTTTCAGAAAACACACACTGAGATGGATGGGATCCAGCTGTGTTTCACCTCCAGGCTCTTAAACGACACACACACACACACACACACACACACACACACACAGCTGGAGAGACGCCGCACGGTTTCGGCACCTGGAGCAGTTTTAATGTAATAAACAGTAAAGTGTATGATTTCCTGAGATTTTTTCTAATACAGGATGAAACTCTGGGTCCTGAGTGAACGTGTGTGTGTTGTGTGTGTTTTGGGATTTATTCACATCAACAACGTGGTCTATGTGAACATTCCCTGCAGTCTGGCATGTTGGTTCTAGTTGGCATTAATAACCACACACACACACACACACACACACACACACACACACACACACTCTCCCCCTCACTTAAGCAATAAAAACAGAACCCATACACACTTGGCACCTAAACAGCGCTTTCTTATTAGCCTCCGTTGGCATGACGACCGGATCAAAACAAACAACGGCCGTAGTCGGTCGGTCCGCTTCGCCGTGCCCAGATGTGAACATAACACCTGGAATTAAAATTTAAACAAGCGTGTGATGCAGTGATGTTCAATCGTTCTCGGAGTGAACAGTGATGGAACTGGTGCGAGGTTTTCCTGGGAAACGGTTTCTCGGTTCTGCAGCAGTGTTCTGCTGCAGGCCTCCAGCAAATACAAGAATTCTTCTGTCATCATCAGGATGGGATCCTGAGAAGAGAAAACTGCCTAAAGGGAGGTTTCACGTTTAATTTTATACGTTTGCAGTTTTGTTTTGATAAAACACGTGGAGCACAAAATAAATGATCTGATCGTATTAGAAAGAACGTGTTTCAAACTTTTCACTTCCACGTTGTTTGCTGTTTTGTTCTTTTTCAGGTCATGCGTGATGTTCCTGAAGTGTTCAGTGCTTTAGTTCAGTTTGGAGCCTGAGGGTCAGTTTAGCTGCCCTGGAGCTTTGATTGAACAAACACACACACACACAATATTTGATCCTACAAAAAGGGGGTTTCTGAAAACTGGATGATCACAAAAGAATTTCGTAAATTCCTTTTTTCAGAGTAAAATCATTCACCACTTTGTAATTTACCAGTAATGAAGCTGTTGCCGTTAAACTCCTGCTGCTGTTTCTCATTTGAACATTTTCTTCTCAAGTTCGTTAAATGTGCCTCAAAATCCCCATAAATTCTATCACACAAAAAACTCCTCTATGGAGCTCAGTGAGGTCATTAGGAAACGTGTACAATCACCGTCTCACTCTGAATGGAACTAAAACTAGATGTTACTATGGTTACAGGTGTTTATAAGCAACTGACAAACGCAAAATACCTGTGTGTTCAACGCTCTGAACTCACACCTGAACTTCCAGCCAATCACAATCCAGCATTCACACCTGAACTTCCAGCCAATCACAATCCATTTCTCACACCTGAACTTTCAACCAATCACAATCCACTATTCACACCTGAACTTCCAGCCAATCACAATCCACTTCTCACACCTGAACTTCCAGCCAATCACAATCCAGTATTCACACCTGAACTTCCAAATAATCACAATCCAGTATTCACACCTGAACTTCCAGCCAATCACAATCCAGTATTCACACCTGAACTTCCAGCCAATCACAATCCAATATTCACACCTGGACTTCCAAATAATCACGATCCAGTATTCACACCTGAATTTACAACCAATCACAATCCACTACTTACACCTGAACTTCCAGCCAATCATGACTTTACTAACACCCGTGTATCTGAATGAATATACACAACATCTAGTGAAACATCTTCCCAGTAGAGAGTGTGTGTGTGTGTGTGTGTGTGTGTGTGTGTGTGTGTTATAACTGTACATGCCCGTTCGTTAACAGTAGCAGCAGCCTGTGTAAACAGAACACCTTTCTCTGGTTAACGTGATGTCTCCAGTTTCACACCTGAGGAAGAAACACAGCATTGATGGCCACAACAACGAGTCTGCATGCGGAACAGAGGAAAGTACATTATTTTAATAATTCTCCTTTATCTCTGTATTTCATTTATGCAAATCACACGACACACATCATCACAGGAGCCGCCAATGGTGACGACAAAAACAAAAAATCCTTAAGGCAGAAATGCCACAGAAGTCAGAATTAAGGAGTCAGGCTACATTTTAGCTGTCCACACCCCTCACACACACACACACACACACACACACACACACACACACACACAAACAGGCTCCTAACCTCAGGCAACTACAACCGTTTTGCTTTACCATTTCCACCACCAGTGTTTTGTTCAAGTGCAAAGTTCTAAACAGGACCTAGAGAAGGTGTGTGTTGCCATGGAAATGACAGATGTATCAGGAAATGTATGGTGAAAGTGTGTAAATTGTAACGCTACATTTACCACAGCCAGGATTTTCAACAAATTATTTGTTTTGAACAATTCGTCTATATAACTCGCTTCAGATGAGTTTTTTCAGTGAGGGAGTCCATGAAGCTAAACTCCTCCCAACCAATCACAATCCACTATTCACACCTGAACTCCTC